>RJWJ010046457.1:0-11351 GCA_004363605.1 Indri indri | reverse complement strand
CCACTGGGCGAAGAGAGGCTTCTCTCTTTACTCCACTCCTCCAAGGGCAGGGTTAGAAGTACATGGTTGGGGGCGGGGGGATGCTGCCCCAGGCCACTGTGGGTCTCAGCTAAGAAAGCAGCTTCTCTCTCCAGTGAGAATGGCCTTTGTCAAAAAGTCCCAAAACAATAAATGTATACATTGCTGGTGGGACTGCAAAGTAGTGCAACCTCTGTGGAAAGCAATATGGAGATACCTTAAAGAGATACAAGTAGAACTACCATTTGATCCAGCAATCCCATTACTGGGCATCCACCCAAAAGAACAAAAGTCACTCTATAAAAAAAAAAGACACCTGCACTCGAATGTTCACAGCAGCAGAATTCACAATTGCAAAGATGTGGAAACAACCCAAGTGCCCATCAATACATGAGTGGATTAGTAAAATGTGGTATATGTATACCATGGAGTACTATTCTGCTGTAAGAAACAATGGTGATCTATCACCTCTTGTACTCTGGATAGAGCTGGAACCCATTCTACTAAGTGAAGTATCCCAAGAATGGAAAAATAAGCACCACATGTACTCACCAGCAAATTGGTTTCACTGATCAACACTTAAGCGCACACATAACAACATTTATTGGGTGTCAGGCAGGTGGGAGCGGGGAGGAAGGGATGGGCATATGCATACATAACGAGCGCAATGCGCACCATCTGGGGATGGACACGCTTGAAGCTCTGACTTGGGCGGGGTGGGGGAGTAAGGGCAATATACGTAACCTAAACATCTGTACCCCCATAATATGCTGAAATAAAAAAAAAAAAGAAAGAAAGAAAGAAAGAAAGAAAGAAAGAAAGAAAGAAAGAAAGAGGCTTCTCTCATTGCTCCGCCCGTCCAAGGGCAGGGTTTGACCTGCCTAAGTGAAAAGGCAAGCGGCTGGAGGCGGGATGTTCAGAAAGTGGCTTCTGTCCTTACTCTGTCCCTCGAAGGGCGGGGCTTGCCCTGCTGGCGCCGCCTGAGTCTGTCGCCTGGGCCTCCCCAGCTGGGCTGGAGAAGGGGCGGCGCCCCCTTCGGCAACACGCTACAGCGTTTCTAGGCTATGGACCCCCAAACAGGGAGCCGCCCACCCTCAGAGAGCCAGCACCGGAGGTGACTGTGCCGGGGGCAGCGGGCACTGGACCTGGCAGGCTGTCTCAACGAGCCCCCGGCGTCCCCTCCGCCTTCCTGAGGCACTGACTCGAGCCCGTGTAGTACGGAGTCCCACACACTCTATCCCACCCCGCGCCGGCCGAATCTTCGGTGGTTTCCGGAGGCAGAGCCTCTCCCTCGGTGCTCACCGCCCCCGCCCCCGGTCTGTACCCGGCGGCCACCGGAGGAGAGAAGCCGGTCTGCAAACTCCCTCCCGCGGATCCCATAAGTGTCCGCGGAGATCTGCCCCTCCCCCGCCCAGTGCGGACCCGGCACCGCGCACTGGAGAGTTCAAAATGTCCCCGACTGTGTCTCTTCTCCACACTGCCCGTCAGCCTGTGCTCAGCTGCGCACTGACTTCGGAACTTCCCTGCCCGAGTGGGTGTGGAAGTGGATGGAGGAAGAGTCCTCCTGTGGGTCAGGACACACTGCCCCAGCCGGCCAGCGGGCGCGGCCGTCCCACGCTCTACTCCCTATTGTGTATTTCGCACTCTGCAAACTTACTGGTGGATTCTCCAATTCGCCTTTTTTTTTTCCAGCGCTGCTTGTCCTGCGCTGCTTCTCTGCAGATTCACGAGGCTGTTCCTGTGGGAGAGCGATCCACTCGTGTGTAGCCGTCCGCGTTCTTCGCCTCCCACTCTGGGAGCAGAGAGCCAGGAGGTCGCCCCTAATCCGCCATCTTTCCCCCTGACTTCCTATCTTTAAATCACCTGCTGCCATCTTCACAGGGTTGCCTAACTTAGATAATGGATGTGGACGTGCTTAATAAACTAAAAGCAACCTCTACAGATGTGAGGGATTACAATTACCGGTCAAATAAGCGAGACAGGTGATCAGCATCACCAATCACATTGTGAGACTAACACCATCTTACTCAGGGCTCCCTTCAAAGTGAGTGAAACTTTAGTTCATCAGGGAAATGCTGGATTTTGTTTAAAACCTTGCTGATGATATCACAGACTTGTCACCCAGGACCTCTCATCACTGCCTCGAACTTTTAGAAAATGCAAACCAAGCATCATTTTAAAATAAAACAATATGACAAACTGAAGTCTGGGTAGGTTCCTTTGCAATTACAACCTAGCAGTTCAACTGGTTCCTGTTAAAAGGGTTGCATTAAATTCAACTGTTCGATTCCCTCTTGCAATGTATAGTATTTAACTCTTGCTAGACAACTGGCCCACATATTTATTATAAAAATAAAACACCAAAAGTCACAAGCACGTTGGCCTTTATTTTTAAAAAACATATTTACTAAAGTTCTTTAAATTTAATTAAACATCGAGAAAGAAACATCACCTAACCCATAAGGGAAAAGCAGTGGATTTCTCATCAGAAACCATGGAGTCTACAGGAAGTGGCACATCTTTCAGGTGCTGAAAAAGAAGTACAACAAGAATATTAAATATCCAGTAAAAAAAAATCCTTCAGGAATTAAGGGGGAATAAAGACATTTTCAGATGATGAAAAACTAAGAAAATTAGTCACCAGCAAACCACCTGAAAATAATGGCTAAAGTAGATTCTCTAAACAGAAAGGCAATAATTTTAAAAAAAGAAACTTTGGAATATCAGGAAGGAAGAAAGAAAGAAAGAAAAAAAACTTCATGTTTGCACCTATTGATTGTCTTTTTTCTTTCCATTTGAGATTTTTCTGGTTCTTGATAAGTTATTTACCAATATATGGTTAAATATAATAAACTTTCCTTCTCCTCTTGTGTCTTCTAAATTATGCTTGACAGTTGAAACACAACTACAGCATGGTCTGATGTGCTTCTAAATGTATGTATTAATACAAAAAAATATTTAAGATAAGTAATTATAAACAGGAAAAGGTAGAATGTAAAGGGAGGTAAGGTTTCTACATTTTATCAGAAGTGATAAAATGGCCATTCCAGTAGACTGTTTTGTTATGTATATTATAATGTAATATTTAGAGCAACTACTGAAATCTTTTTTAAAAAGCTGTACAAAGAGATTTAGTCAGAAAAAACACTATATGCATCAAAACACTATATACATCAATATACATCAATCAAATAGGAATTCTGAAATGTGTCCAAATAACCAGAAAGAAGGAAGGAAGGAAAGAAGGGAGGGAGGGAAGAAAGAAAGGGAGGAGAGAGAGAAAGAGAGAGGAAAGAAAGAAAAAAAAAGAAAAAGGAAGGAAGGAAGGAAGGAAGGAAGGAAGGAAGGAAGGAAGGAAGGAAGGAGAGATCAAGATGGCTAACTAGACACAGGTAGTAAGTGCCTTCTCCACAGAGAGGAACCACAATAGTAATTAATACTCACATATCAAACAGTTCATCTAGGAGAGAATACTAGGATTTACCAGAGAAGTGACAGAAAGCACCAAAAGTAAGGAGAGGGTTCACGGCAGCTTGCCTGGCTGGGGATTGGCTGGGAGCCAGAAGAAGTTCCAGGATGTCGGGAAATTTAAGAGAGAAACCCCTAGGGCTCCACACTCCAAAATGGGCTTTTACAACCTTGGCTACAGGAGAATTCCTTCACCTACATGGGCCTCTGGCCTAATGGAGGACAATGCCTGAAAAATCGCACAAAGACATTGTTCCATAAAGGAAACTCACATGGAATCCCATAGGCATGTGAGCCTACAGAAGCTTCAGCTAGGCATCATTTTGGGACCTTAGATACTGGGGATCTACAGACACAGCTGCTGCCACTCCACTGTTTTGCGGAGGGAGAAGAGAGACCAGGAACTCCCATGCACACCTGGAAAGGCTCCCACTGCTCTGTTGCAGATTGCTGTTGATACTGGGATGTGAGCAGACTGCACTCCCCACAGCTTCTTGCCCATTCTGCTTGCCTATAAGGAGCCCCACCCTCTCTGTGCAGGCCCTAGGCACCATTTTGATAGTTCAATGCTGAGCTGCCCCACCCTAGGGCCAAGTTGTAGCTGCTGCTTGGCCAAGGAGGGACAGGGAAGCCAAGCTCTATGAATTATTCAGCAAAAAGATATAATAATCCTAAATATATATGCACCCAGATTCACAAAACAAATATTCTAGACCTAAAGAAATAGATAGCAATATAGTATTAACGGGGGACTTCAACACTCTGCTCACAGCACTAGACAGATCATTGAGACAGAAAATCAACAAAGAAACATTGGACTTAAATTGGACTTTAGACCAAATGGACTTAACAGACATCTACAGAACATGCTATGCAACTACAGAATATACGTTCTTTTGATCAGGACATGGGACATTCTCCAAGAAAGACCATGTTAGGCCACAAAACAAGTGTTAAAAAATTTTAAAAAAATCAAAATCATATCAAACATCTTCTCAGGCCACAGTGAAATAAAACTGGAAATCAATACTAAGAGGAACTTCGGAAACTATGCAAGTAAATGGAAATTAAACAACATGCTCCTGAATGATCACTGGGTCGAAAAAGAAAGTAAGACAGAAATTCAAAAAATTTTGAAACTAATGAAAATGAAAACACAGCATACTCAAACCTGTGGAATAAAGCAAATGCATTGCTAAAAGGGATGTTCATGGCATTAAATGCCTACATTAAAAAAAAAAGGTGATCAGAAATTAACAGCCTAACATCATACATCAAGAAAACTGGAAAAACAAGAACCCAAACCCAAAGTTAGCAGAAGAAAAGGAATAACAAAGATCAGAGAAGAACTAAATGAAATGGAGAAAAAAAAATACAAAAGATCAACAAAACAAAAAGTTGGTTCTTTGAAAAGGTAAACAAAATTGATAAAGCACTAGCTAGACTAACCAAGAAAAAAAGACAGAAGATCCAAATAAACAAAATCAGAAATGAAAAAGGAAACAGTACAACTGATACTACAGAAATATAAAAGATCATCAGAGATGATTACAAACACCTGTA
Organism: Indri indri; assembly: GCA_004363605.1. Lineage (NCBI taxonomy): Eukaryota > Metazoa > Chordata > Mammalia > Primates > Indriidae > Indri > Indri indri. The sequence continues at coordinate 6,302 of RJWJ010046457.1, read as the reverse complement.
TGTTCACAAACTAGAAAAACTGAAGGAAATGGATAAATTCCTGGAAATGTACAACCTCCTGAGATTGAGACAGGAAGAAATAGAACTCCTGAACAGACCAATAATATTGAATCAGTAATAAAAAAAATTTCCCAACAATAACAACAACAAAAAAGCCCAGGACTAGATGGATTCACAACCAAATTCTACCAAACATACAAAGAAGAAATAATACCAATTCTCCTGAAAGTATTCTAAAAAATTGAGGAAGAGGGAGTTCTATAAGGCCAGCGTCACCCTAATACCAAAACAAGAAAAGGACACAACAAAAAATGAAAACTACAGACCAATATCCCTCATGGACATCGACATAAAAATCCTCAACAAAATATTAGTAAATCGAATCCAACAGCACATTAAAAAGATACATTAAAAATACACTGTGATCAAGTGAGTTTTATACCAAGGATGCAAGAATAGTTCAACATATCAAGTCCATAAATGGGGATAAATCACATAAGCAAAATTAAGGACAAAAGCCAACAGATGCAGAAAAAGCATTTGATAAAATTCAGCACACCTTCATGATAAAAATATTCAACAAACTAGACATAGAAGAAACATACCTCAAAATAATAAAGGCCATATACAGCAAATCCACAGCCAACATCATACTGAATGGGGAAAAGTGCAAAGCAATCCCCTTTATGAACTGGAACAAGACAAGGATGCCCACTTTCGCCACTTCTATTCAACATAGTACTGAAGTCCTCACCGAAGCAATCAGGCAAGAGAAAAAAATAAAAGGCATACAGATTGGAAAAGAGAAAGTCAAATTACTGCTGTTCATTGATGATATGATCTTATATCTAAGAAAACCCTGAAGACCCCACCGAAAAACTCTTAGATCTGATAAATGAATTCAGTAAAGTTTTAAGATACAAAATCATGTATAAAAATGAGTGGCATTTCTATACACCAATAACAATCTAGCCAAGAGCCAAATCAAGAAGGCAATCCTATTTGCAATAGCTATCCAAAAAATCAAAATACCTAGAAGTATATCTAACCAAGGAGATGAAAAATCTCTACAAGAAAAACTATAAAACACTGATGAAAGAAATAACACAAACACATGGAAAAGCATCCCATGCTCATGGATCATAAGAATTAATATTAAAATGACCATACAGCCCAAAGCAATCTATGGGTTCAATGCAATCCCCATCAAAATACCAATGTCATTTTTCACAGAACTAGAAAAAGCAATTCTTAAGTTTACATGGAACCAAAAAAGAACCCGATAGACAAAGTAATCTTGAGCAAAAGGAGCAAAGCTGGAGGCATCACATTGCCTGGCTTCAAATTATACTACAAGGCTATAGTAACTAATACAGCATGGTACTGGTATAAAAATAGACACATAGATCAATGGAACAGAATAGAGAACCCAGAAATAAAGTCACATATTTATAGCCAATTGATATTCGATAAAGTCAACAAGAACATACACTGGGGAAGGGACACCCTTTTCAATAAATGGTGCTGGGAAAATTGGATTGCCAAATGCAGAAGAATGAAATTGGACCCCTATTTCTCACTATATATAATAATCAACTCAAGATGGATTAAAGAATTGAATGTAAGCCCTCAAGCTATAAAAATACTAGAAGAAAACCTAGGGAAAACTTCTGGACGTTGGTCTAGGCAAAGGATTCATGACTGAGACCTCGAAAACACAGGCAACAAAAACAAAAATAGACAAATAAGATTTAATTAAACTACAAAGCTTCTGCACAGCATAACAAATAATCAACAGAGTGTACAGACAACCTATAGAATGAGAGAAAATATTTGCAAACTATACATCTGACAGGGAACTAATATCCGGAATTTAAAAGGAACTCAAATAATTCAACAACAACAACAAAAAACACAAATAACCCCATTAAAATGTGGGCTAAGAACATGAATAGACATTTTCCAAAAGAAGACCCAAAAAATGGCCAACAAGCATATGAAAAAATGTTCAACATCACTAACCATCAGGGAAATGCAAATTAAATCCGCAATGAGATATCATATTACACCAATCAGAATGGCTATTATTAAAGAAAGAAGGGATATTAAAAAGTACATTAAACTAAATTAAAATGGGAATATACAGTATCGTGATGTGTGGGATAGCGATTAAGCAGTCGGAAGAGGAATTTATAGCACTATATGCATACATTATAAAAGAAAAAAAGCCTCAAAACAATAATATAAGTTCCCACCTCAAAATCTAGAAAAAGAAGGGGGGAAAAAGCCCGAAGCAGAAGGAGGCAGAAATAATAAGGATAAGAGCAGAAATAAATGAAATATAGAAAAGCAATACAGAAAATCAAGGAAACAAAGAGCTGGTTCTTTGGAAAGATCAATAAAGTTGACAAACATCTAGTAAGACCGAGAAAATAAAAGACAGAAGATACAAATTGCCAATATCAGGAATAAAACAGGGGATACCACCAAAGACTAGGCAGATACCAAAAGGATAATAAAGAAACACTATGAATAAAACTTGACTACTTAGATAAAATGAACCAGTCCCTAGAAAAACACAAATTACCACAACTCATCCAATATGAAAAAGAACATTTAAATAACCTTAGAACTATTAAGAAAATTGAATTTGTAATTTTAAATCTTCCCCAAACAGAAATCTGCAAGCCTAGATGGTTTCACTGGAGAATTCTATCAAACATTTAAAGATTTATACCAACTCAACACACTCTCTTCCAGAGTTTGCAAAGTGTTCAGTATGTGCCAGGAGCTGCTCCAACTGTTTTTACATGTCTTAATTCATTTAAGCCTTTCAACGACCTCATAAAGTAGGCACTACTGTTACTCCCTCCCATATGAGGAAAACGAAACCCAGGAAGTTTAAAGAACCCAGCTAGTATAGCACTGCTATGCTTCCAAATTAGGCTTCTGGCTCCCGAACCCTTACCCTCACCCGCATTCTGCAACCCCCAAACTGTTTAGAGCTTGGTCTATGGCCATTGCTCAGCAGATACTTGAATCAAATCAGATACAAAAATTTCTTATTGTTTGCTCTTAACTTATTACCAAATATATGTTCAAATTTCACTTTTGTGAAAGCAAACTCAGATCTGACCGAGATATACTATTCAGCAAAGAAGTTAGAGTAGTACTGTATTTGCCATTCTTAATAGAAATACATGTATTTTTTAAATAAAATGGAAAGTTTCTCCTGCTGGCAACTGCTGTACAATTCTGATCCAGATGACAGTTAAAATATATCTGAGAGAATAAACCAGGAAAGAGGTTCGTTATTGGAAATGGTAACAGCTTCACTATAGCAGAACCAGCTGCACCACTATAATTGCAAGAATCAAGAATCAAAACACTGCTTCATTAATTTTTTTCCCATGTGTTTGTTACTTTATCCTTTCAAGACTAATTATACCCCTTCCCATTGATTTTAACAAGCACCCTGGATTAAACACTATAGACTCACTGGTTGGAGAAAGCTGCAGTATATATGTGTATCTGAACTGCCTCCATTGAGGAAAAAAATGGTATATTACAAGCATTATATTGACAAATAATATTTTGCTAACTAGGAGAACAAAAGAAAAAACATCATTGCCAACACACACACACACGCTACAGGGAAAAATAATCTATAAGTTAATGTTCAATAAATTGCTCTTCACACTTACATACAGTATTCCTCAACTAAGAGCTTTAACAACCAAGAGCTCCACCTTAACTCAGTATTCAAATAATCCATGATGTAGTTGATGGCAAAGCCTACCCTAGTTTATCAGATATGCTGCTGGGGTGTAGGGCTGACTCTGAGGGACATGGGAATTCTGGGAGTTCCAGGGACTGGAGGTGTCCTAAATCAGGCATTCTCCAACTTTTCTGAGACGGACCCCATTCCGTACCAGCAGAACAGGGCCCTGGAGAATTTAGGGATGTACCGGTTACAAGCATTTGTATTAGGCTGCGCCACATGCAATTGCCGTTCTTTGGAATTTCCATCGGGTTTAACCTAATATAACACTTGCTGTGTGCTAGCAGCACTCCAAGAATCTCCAGTGCCCCAAACAAAATTTTTTTGTCTCATTTTTTAAAATTAAGAATCCTTTCTAATGTCACATTCTACAAATTTTTTTTTTTTTTTTTGTCATTTAAAAATAGTGTTTTCCCTGCAAAGCTTTGAGAAAACATTAATGCTCCAAGAGGAGGATTTTGCCAGTCTATCTTGTGGCTTCACACACACCTCCCAGAGATGACTGTAGATCCCCAAGGGAACAAGTACCCTGTTTTGAGAATTGAAGGAAATACCCCCAGGAAGAGGCAGATCAGAGGGAAAATATTAATAAATGTCTGGCTGACTCTGCTCTTCCCCAGTTCTTCTCTGTAAAATACCTCCCTTTAATAAGGCCCAAAAACGTGGTTAGCATTTATTTTTTTCCAGAAAGAAACAGTTCTCATAGCATTTGACAGAACAATTAACACCTAAGGAAATAAGTTACAATGCTAGCTTCTGACTTCACACATACAAAAAGACTACTTTCCATACTGGAATAGCTCCAATTGTAATCTGATGCATACTGTTTAATCCAATTTAAAACTGTAATTAAAAATTGTAGCTATCCAGTGCTTTGGGTGTGACTCCAAGTTTTTTAAGGGATTTATGTCCAATCACCAAGAAACCAGCAGAACAACAGCTGCATTAAACTTTTCTGTGCTCTAGCTAAGGGCATGGTCAGGGGTGGCCTGGGAGGGGGGCGGGGGGACATGAACTGAACACTCTAAACCTCCAAGCTACATCATCCAATTCTTAGAAATGTCATTTATGAAACAAAATATTAGACAATAAATGTTTCCTCATTGTCACTCTTATCTAATCAGTGACAGGGATGACCTTGGTAGGGTTTTCCCCTTTCTTTCTCCCTCCCCATGCCCCACATCCTGTCTCCATTTACAATAAACATACTTTGGAGTGATTTATTCATTAAATTCTCACTGCTTTTTGTAAATTTCCTGTCTTTTTTTTTTTTTTTCCACTGATTGAAAAGAACCATTTTGGTTTCCATAGGCTAAAGACTACATCCTTAAAAAACACAAACTACACAGGTGGCTTCAGTCCAGAAAATAATTTCCCCCAAACCTCTAAAGAAACTGGCAATGTAGTAATTTTACTAAAGTTGGAACAATTGATGGACTTTTGAATTTAAGGAGACACCTTAACTCAAAATGGGAAAACGAAAACATACAATTGAACAAGTTAGCGTTTTCTCCTTTGTCATCGAATCTAAAACTTTATCCTGGCACCGACACAAAGAAGTAATGAGTCCATCAGCAGCCTAACAGATGGCAGGCACGAAATGGCTCTAACCTTCTCGGAGAATGCTGGAGAATAGCTCCGTGGAGTTTAATTTAGCAGGATAGTGGCTGCTATTTCTCTCTGTCGCCTCTCGCACAGCATGCAGTGCATAGCTACATCTTAAGGTCCGGCAGTGAGTTACTCAGGTTAACCCTTCAAGACAAGCAAAGGTCTGGAGTTATTGTGGGATCCTTTTTCTGCATGAAGTTCTGTTCCAACAAATACAACTCAAACGTTTGATCATACCAAAACAGGCTGCGCATGGTGGAGTATTTTTAGCATCTCTTTTCTTCTATTAGCATTTAAGAGACACTGGAGCACTTTTTTCTAGGACAGTGAATTATATTTTTTCTGAGGGACTAGAGGTAAAACACTAGAAAAGAGAGGTCTCGTGTCTCAAACTTCCTCCTGCAGCGAGCTTCTTCAGGGTTACTACCGATGGGGGAACAAACATGACTTCTGAAGTTGGCAGGAAGCACTGCCCCTGGCTTCAGGATCACCTGGGGAGCCACATGCAAGGCCTGATGCCAGGACAGCAACCCACATCAAGACATCAGAAAGAATCTCTAGGGGTGAGACCCAGACATCAGTATGTTTTAAAGCTCCCCAGGTTTTTCCAAATAATTGCATTTAAAATTTTAAAGACTACATTTCACACTTCAGTAGGTTAAGTTTCTGTGTTAACTTCTGAGTCCCCATCACACTGAGTTTGTCATTCTTAGGACTCTCCCTTTCCACGTGCCTCAGTCTCTCCAAGGCTCATGTTAAGGTTTGCAGGATTAGCCCACATAAGTTAACATGCCATCCTACTACCTACAGAGCAGCCCTAAATTCAGGGATGTCCTCAGACCAGGCTGTAATAGAACAATCTGCAAGCACTGTGCACTGCAAAGCTCCTACCTGGCTCAGGTGAGGTGGTCTC
>RJWJ010046456.1:0-11350 GCA_004363605.1 Indri indri | reverse complement strand
AATATGACATTTTTCACTACCAGATATGGTTGAATCTGCAGAGGACAATTATTTTTTCTCATGAATTATACTTCCCATTTGGTTAGTTGCCAGTAAATTGCAGGATGCCTTAGACTGCAGAATACAGGCCAGGGAAATAAGCTCTGTTCTAGGTAAAAGAAGCTGAAATAATATTAAAGTAACACTTTATCTTTAGTGACATTAGCATTAAATCATAGGTATTTTAACTCAAAAACCAAATATTGAACATCAACTATGTGTCAAACATTTTTGCTCAGTGGTTTTCTGCATGTGATTTCAATCAATCCACATAATGAGGTAATTAGCATTTTTAGCAGCATCATTAGTATCTATGTACAGGAAAGAAACTGAGGCCCTGAAGTGCATACTCACTCACCACAGTCACACAGATAATGTAAGTTCAGGATTTCATCTTATATCAGCAACCTTTAAATTAGAAGCCAGTAGCAACTTTATTATATAACACTAATAAAAATATATAGAAATATAACTCCTAGATATAGACTGAAGCTGTTTCTCATTTGAATGTAACTGACTGACCTTGAATTTTTCTCATATGTATGTATAATTATATATTACATATATGTATACATAACCTATGGTTTGAAAATGTCATCTCAAAATTCAGGTGTTGTCAATGTGATAGTATTAATAGTAAGAGGTTGGGCCTTTAAGAGGTGATTAAGCCAAGAGGGCTCGTCCTTTGTGAATGGGATTCAAGCCCTTATAAATGAGGTTTCACGCAGCATTTGGTTTAGTTTGTTCCTCTACCTTCTGCCATGTGAAGACACAGAATTCCTCCCCTTGGGAGGATGCAGCCTTCACCAGGCAACCAAATCTGCTGGCACCTTGATCTTGGACTGCTTAGCTTCCCGAAGAGTGAGATATAAATTTCTATTCTTTATAAATAATTGAACTTCAGGTATTTTGTTATAGCAGCACAAATAGAATAAGGAAATACACATAAAATTATATATAATAATAATAAAATACATATATATATGTATCTTAACCCAAATGCTTCTAGATCTATCAAGCTATCATAACAGCTCAGTGATACAAATAACATTACATTTGGAATAATATCCAATTCTGACTGACTTGGAAGCCCTCATCTGAGTTACTGGACAACTCTTTTTCCCAAAAATATCTGAGGGCTCAAGGGGAAGTCTCGCTTGTCCTCAGAAATGACTTTGCATGTGCTAAGTGATGTTTCCTTGTCAGCCCCTCCTGGACATCTTTAAGCACTTGAGGGCACTCTGCCATCATGCTCACTGTGATTTCTGATTAGTGTTAACCACCTCTTAAAGCGAAGAGTTCTTGGAGTAACAAACAAGGCTGTATTTTCTTCAACTTTCTGCTTTACCAGAATTACATAATTTTGTATTTATTGTAGTAAAATAGTCCCCTCTCCTCAGTTCCCTCTTTCTTTAGACAATTTATATTTTCCCTACTATGAATCCAAATATAATTATTTTATGTTTTTTTCCTCTTCTTCTTCATTTCCCCAACACAATTTTTTTAAATGTCATTATGTATATTAGTTTTTACATTTGTACTAATCCAATATTCAAAAAAATTTCTAGTAGTATGTTTTCTCTTTCAGCTTGAAATATCTTTTATTTTCAGCTATTCTCCTCTCATACTTTGTAAGTTATATTATTTCTCTATGTAAGAGTGTATAATATTTGTATTCTTTCTTGCCAACCTTATGTTTACCTTTGTTATTTTCTCCTTACTCCTGGATTTACATTTGAAGATACCCATTGCTGGCTGTCAATACTTTTACTAAAGTTTTTCCTGTCATATTTTTATTAGTTCACATTTTTCTTCTAATAGTGTCATTAACAATAACTCATTAGAACAATATCCTCCAAGCTCTTCTATTTTATAAGTAGTTTGTAAGTTTATCACTTACAGTTTATTTTGTTTGATAGAAAGTCCCTGGCTCATACAGTTTTCTTTGCTCACCTTTCTGTTGTTTCTGTACTGTGAGGAAGTGTGCTGCTAGCTTGGCTTTCTTATCCTTAAAAGTCAAGCCACCACGTATCTTGGTTTATGCCTGATGTTAATTATAATGATGATAATTATAAATAACATGTAGTTTTATTGTCAAAATTTTCTGAATTAGACAATAATATGTTCATGTTATTTGTAGTTAATTTACTTATTTTGCCAAAAAATATGTTTGCTTGTTTGATTTTTGCTCAAATAATTTTTTTCTTAAATCTAGAGATAAATGATATTACTAGCATATTTATCATTGTTTACTATTCTGAGTCTCATTTAGTAAGGTTAAGCCTAGGTTATGCTGCATTTTAAAGTTTCACTCCATAGGTTTTATGTGTTTCATATTGAGTTTATCCCTAAATAATTTATACTTTTTATTGCAAATATTTTCTTTTTCACTGCATTATATAACTGGTTATTGTTTGTGTAAACAAATACATTTATTTTTCTGAATTAAATTTGTCTTTCTGCCTTATGAAATATCTGTATTGTGTGCATTACTTTTATCATTTATTATTTTTAGTTTCCCAGATATACATATTTATGAAATACAAATAAAGATATTTTATCCATATTCCAATTATTATGTGTTTATTTTTTCCCTTGCATGATCACAATGGCTAACATATAATACAGTATTTAATTGTGGTAAACATACTGGAATCTTTGCCTTGTTCCTGACTTTACGAAATTGTGGTGGTTAATTATGTGTCAACTGGGTAGGCCTTGGTATCAAGATAATTTGTCAAATACTAGTCTAGATATTGCTGTGATGATTTTTTTAAATGAAATTATCATTTAAATTAGTAGACTTTTAAGTAAAGCAAACTACTCTCCATAATGTGGGTAAGCCTCATCTAATCTGTTGAAAGCCTTAAGAGAAAAAAACAAAAAGAAAAACTGAAGTTCCTTTAGGAAGAGAGAATTCTGCCTGAAGTCATTCTTCAGACACAAACTGTAATATCAGCTTTTCTCTGCATCTCTGGCCTGCTGGCCCACTCTGTATACTTTAGACTAGCCAATTCCCACAATCACATGATCAAATTCCTAAAAATAAAAACCTCTCTCTCTCTCTACATATATATACACATATATGTATGTGCATATATACATATATGTATGTGTATGTATGTGTTTATATATATATGTATATAGGCAGAGGGTAAAGTGAGAGAAAGATAATAAAATATATACAAAAATATATATACTTGACTAGCACTGAAGAAGGGGTGACAAGTACATCTGTCTAAGAGAAATATGGATGTATCTCTTAGAATTCACAAAGTATAAAAGGATCAACAGCAGAGGAAACTTTATCAGGTGGGCATATATGATTCATTTAGTGAATATCAGTCAATGTCTTTTCTCAGCCACCCCAATACTTGATCTATGTACCCCAAAAATTGGATGGAGGAAGAGAAGCAAAATCCATATTTGTATTCTGGCTACAGCAGGCAAATGGATGGGTTTCAGCAGATGTGAGATTTGGAAGGAACACTTTTTTTTTTTTTAAATTGGCTGACTGGGTGATAGGATCTGCTGAGACTATCACCTGTGGATCCCTTAAATATACCAGTAAATCAGAGATTTAATAGTTTTTACAAACATTTAATTTTTCAGTCTTTCAATGTTTTGAAATCGAGTAAATCCTTGTATTAAATCCCTTTCTGTTTGAAATACTTGGAGCAGGTACTGTTTTCTTGACTGATCCATGACTGATAAATCTCTATATCCCTTTATCTATATAGAGATGTATATCGCGTGTATGTATCATATATATATATGATATGTGTTGTGTGTATATATTATATGCATATAATATATACATATAACATATAATATATAATATATACACACAACACACATATATACATTCCTATATATATGTACACGCATACATATGTACACATGTATGTATACATATGTATAATTTTTATATATATACACATATATGATCTATGACAGCTAGAACAGTGCTCGGTACATATTAGATACTCAAAATTATTGTTTGACTGGTTGCCTCTCCAGAAAATTGCCCAAAACAATGAAGCAAACAACATAGTACATATGTGCTGAATACCTTTGAGTTGTAAGTTAAAAGTTTGCAAACTGTGTTTTAAACCTTGCGAAAGTTGTTCAGTCTCTTGGAAATGGTTTCCTTGGCTATGAAGTGAAAGGTTAGACATATGATAATCATGGCCAGCTCTAGCCTTTAAGACTTTCCGATAACTTTTCTATTTTTTGATTCCTTCACTGTTCTTTATAAGATTTCATAAAGTTATATATCAAAACAAACATATAAAACAATGATTTGGGATATTACTCTATGGATTCTCAATTCATGAAATTGTACAATCTTCCTCACCATGTCTCTTTCACAGATTAAATCTTTCAATCTTCATTTAGGTTGGTTTAGGGCAGTGAAAGTTTCACACACAAGGAACCAAATGATTAGCCATCTCAGGAGAACAGTTAAATGGGCCATATATATGGCTCAGTAATTTTAGATGATAAGAAGACTTTCCATTGCAGATATGTTCTCTTTTTTTCCTTAGCAGATGAATTGTAAAGAACTGGGGATGGGATATAAATATTAAGTGGAAAATCACAATCTTCACTGTGACGATTCCGATACTGATTTATTGGGTGAGGTTGGAGAAATCATATGACTTTTCTGGGTTCTAATTTTGCATTCTATAAAACTGCACGCTGAGAATGTCAGTGACGGGGCAGAGGGACTGGCTCAATGCCTTGCATATAACAGAAAAGGTCTTTTCTGAAATAAATGTCCTGGTATGTGATACAAACAAAATTTTAGAAATAAATAAAGAAAAAAAAAGAAAAATATATTTTAAAATGGAATGTTTACCTTGGAATTCTTTTGACTCATTCTAGAATAGACAACAATGCATCCACTAAACTGTGGACTGAGGGAATGGTAACTGCTCAATATTCTTTTTCCAAATTATCACTGTTAGTAGCTTATGCCTGTTCAAAACAAGGATGAATTACTCCTACATTTTCCTTTTTTCATTAATGTCAAGCAATGTACAGAAAAGATTAGAGTTGGTGGCAAGAGGTCAAAATAATATAATTTAATATAGCCAGACCTTTAGACTTCCACTTCTTGTAGAAGTTCAGCAATTTCCTTTGCAAATGTTTTTCAACTTAATAAAGAGTGCAAAACCCACAACTTTGGGAACGATGAAGAAAGTGATGTAACTGCAAAAAAGAAATTGCATTTGTGGTTGCTGGAAGGCAATCTAGGAAATGCCTAACAATGGCCAAAATAAAAATATAATAAATTTGGGAGATACATGTGATCTTTGATGTTGCACTCACTTTCAACAAAGGCATTAGCCATTAGAAATCAGCTTTGTCAAGGCAGAAAAGAGAAAGAATGAATATTACATACCATATACCCTCAACTCTCAAAGTCAAAACCAGTATTACATTGGCTTATAACATAAACCAAGGAAAAGATACAAAAGAAATAGAAAAACTTTTTTGTTGTTGTTCTTACTTGGGTATGCCTCTTTAATGAATTGTGTCTGAAAGGAGGAACATTATAAATGTCTACCCACCCAGCTAAGAAAAAAGAGAATGAAACTCATTTATCTCAATTGTTTGATAAGCCAGAGATATTTTAGGCAGAAGTTATAAACTGATGGGATTTTCGTTTATCTGATGTGAATAATAAAAGGAAAATATTGCATTCCAGGCTTGCATACAGAAAGAAAACTACATTTGTCTATTGACAAGGTAGACTTTAATGTAGTGGCAGGATTTTAAAAAAAGATTTAAGGAAATGTGACTATTTTCTGTGAAATTAAATAAACTCTACTATTGGAGGTAAATACATTTTGAAGTTAATGGGGGTGATTTTCTTTTCATTGTGTAATGAGCATGGATAAGATAATTAGCTTCAATACATGGCAAGCTACAACAATATAGCTTATAAGTGGTTTTGGAGCTCAGTGAATGTTTTATAAATCTTACTAATTCTTCAAATGTGAGGTCCAGTTGCACCTCACTCCTGAGGGAGCCATCTGTTTTGTTTGTTTGTTTGTTTGTTTGTTTGAGACAGAGTCTCGCTCTGTTGCCTGGGCTAGAGTGCCATGTCATCAGCCTAGCTCACAGCAGCCTCAAACTCCTGGGCTCAAGGAATCCTCCTGCCTCAGCCTCCCAAGTAGCTGGGACTACAGGCATGCGCCACCATGCCCAGCTAATTTTTTCTATATATTTTTAGTTGTCCAGTTAATTTCTTTCTATTTTTAGTAAAGATGGGGTCTCGTTCTTGCTTAGGCTGGTCTGGAACTCCTGAGCTCAAACAATCCTCCTGCCCTCGACCTCCCAGAGTGCTAGGATTACAGGTATGAGCCACCACGCCCAGCCTAGCCATCTGGTTTAAAGAGAATGTTCCTCTCAGGTGAGAAAGGACTTAATTTGTTCAATGGCAAGCAAGTGCAGTATCCTTTTAGAAATACCATGTGATTAATCTAGTCTCATGTTTATTAAAGAAGATCCAGGGAATGCACGTTCTGCAAGATTTTCTATAAATAAAAGGATGCCAAAGTCAAATAATTTCAGAAAATGTTGCATATTGTACCTCCAATAGAAAGTCACCTTTATGACTTAGAGCATATTAAATGATCTAAGGTATCTTGTAGTAAATATGCCTATTTAAGAGGCTGCAGAAGATATTATCCAAAGAACATAGTTTTAAATTTTTTTTCTTGTGTTTTGTCCATAGCAGTTTCAATACAAGTCCCTTTTATTACAAACAGTATGATTAGAGACAACACAAAAGAATGACTAAATAAATGTTCAATGGATTTGAATACGGAATAAAATATCTCTTCTCCCTCTTTAAAGATGTAAGAATGAGTCAGGAACAGATTTGTGTATAATAAAATATGATGGAGATAGAAGTAAGGAACTGGGATGATGAAATAATATCACCTTGCATTTATCTACCTTGTCAGACAGACATACCAGGGGTGTTTCCATTTCTTTTGGGAATCTTTTTATTATAGCTAGATAATGTGACTGGTATATAGTAATTTAGCTAGAAGGACCATCTGTGTCTCTTGAAAGAAAGACTGTGATTAAATTTATTTTTAAAAAGTCTTTTTAAAAAAGGAAATAAAATGTTTTGTTGTAGGTTACAAAATGTGCCAGAGGGTTAAAGTGAATTAAGTTTTATATCTTTTAAGAGAATAATTAAATTTGAATTTATTTTACAATTTAAGGTTGCCAAATCTCAATAACTGGAGAGTAAAACATCAATGAGGCAGAAAATCTTTTTAAAAATAGAATTTATGGTTTTTGAAGAGGCAAAGAAAATTTCTATAAATCAGGTAAGTAAACAAAAAGTGCATAATGAACATATGAACATTCAGTGCATTTTATGGTTGAATGATGAAAGGAAATTGGAGGAAGAATTTGTATAAGAAAAGAGTTGCTTTAATTCAAGGAACATACTAGATAAGAACATGCTTTCCTGTTGGATTAAGATTACATCTAAATTTTAAAATGTCATCAGAAAAACGTTATATATAAATTAAGACAATACTATAAACATAAATGTGTTAACCGGATCAAAGTAAACTTCTCCAAAAATTTTTATTTGATAAAAAGGGTTTTTAAAATTTTTTGAATAAGATTCAATTTTTAAAGTTAAATTTAAAATATTTAAACTTATTAAATTAAAATTTAATTTTGAATAAAAATAATTTTTTATCATGATATGCTCTTATAAATAACGATTTATTCCTTATACAAAATGGAATCTTTAAAAACATGGTTGCAGTTTTAATTACATTTAAAATTTTAATTATCTTCAATGTTTCATATGACCAAATGCTTATCATAGCAAATATATATGGGTAGGATAAACGGATCAAAGATAATTTTAATATGTTGGTTATTAATAATTGATATCTCTCTGGTACTCTTTACTTGACAAGTTTCCTTATTGTTATATACAAAATGAAGTATATGTTCATCAGAATGTTGTAGACAATAATTTAAAGCATTGAACAATTCCATATTGAGGTATATATTTATGTTTACATAAATATCCTCATGCAAATCTCTCACATAAGAAAAAAGTCCACCTTTTTTTCAGGGGTCTTAGTTTGTTCTGCTTGCTATAACAAAATACCACAGGCTAAGTAGCTTGTAAAAAATAGAAATTTATTTCTCATATTTCCAGAGGCTGGCAAGTTTAAAATCAAGGCACTAGCAGATTCAGTCCCTGGTGAGGGTCCCCTTCCAGGCTCATACCCAATTTCCTGTTTCAACACATTCTTGCTGTTTCCTTATATGTTGGAATGGGTAGATGAGCTTCCTTCTACCTATTTTTATGAAGGCACTAATCCCATTCATGAAGGCAGCCTCCTCATGACCTAATAACCTCCCAAAAGGTCCTACCTCCTAATACATATCTTTAAGGGTTAGGATTTCAACATATAAATTTTGTGAGGATACAAACACTTATACTAGAAAATCAGTATTTTTTCAGGGTGAATAAATTGGGAATTTTTTCACACATGCTCCAGAATGCATTTTTAATTAAAAATAATATTTATGTTTAAAGTTTGAAAAATTCCAATAGACACCTTTACTTTTTGAAGAATTTTAATAAACAACTATGATTTTGCCTAAATATGGATCCACTAATCTTTCTAAAGATTTTCTCCATAGAAAATAATGAAATAAATATTTTTAAAATTTAAAATAATTTTAGGATATAAATGTGCACAGTTAACTGAAAACCAAATTACAATTAATTTTTTTTATTAGAATTCAGGTAATTACTACTTCAGACCAGAAAGTTTTGTTCACTTTTGTTTTGCTTTGTTTTCAGGTTGTCCTATGAACTTAATAGTTTGATCTACTATCTAAAATGCATAACATTTGATCAAGATTGAAAATATTTTATGTTTCTGTGTCTATTTCATTTTTCATCACTTCAATGGCCCCTTAAGTGTGCATCATTACTGTTGTACAGAACCAAGTACAAGCCAAGGTGAGGGAATTTTTCAGTGACAGACAAGTGGGGAGTATGAAGGTCTAGAGTAGGCCAGTGAAATCATATCCAACTTCTTACATGAAAAGATCTTGATGTCATGTTATTTCTATAAAGTTAAAGAAAATTCTCCCTTAGCAATAAAATACACATGCTCACAAACAGAAATTCAAATTATATCTCACCCTACCCACTCCTGCTTTGCTGGTTCCAATCACTAGAATCTCCTACCAGGATTTCTAAAAGAGACTCCCATCTATCTCCCTGCTTCTCCCATGTCAACACTTACCCTCCTCCAATTATTAATTCACAGAGCAGCCATAAAGATACCTTAAAGGTATAAATGAAACCAGGTCACACCTAAGCTCCAAATCTTCCATTTTGCTCACTTCATTCAAGCTGAAGTGAAATCCCCTACAATGCCTTATGAGGCCCTTCCTTAACCTCTCTAACTTATCTTCACCTACTCAACTTATTCTGCTTTAATAATACTTACTTCATTGCTATTCTTGCAATTTACCATATACCCGCTCACCTCAGAGATATGTTGCAGGCTTTTGTTTCAGGCTGGAATCCACATCCCTCAGATAACTACGCTTTGGTCACTTTCACAAAATCTTTGATCAACCGTCTCCTTCTTAGTGAGGTCCAATCTGACCGCCTTGATGCAAATTGCACCTGCACCGGCCAACCCTCCTGACCACTCTTCCCTTACTATTAATATATTCCCCTTCCTTTAAAAAAAATAAACAAGGTTATTGAAGTATACTTAAATGCCACGAAATTCATCTGGTTTACATGTATAATTCAATGATTTTTAGTATATTTACAGAGTTGTGCCACCATAAGCATAATCTAACTTTAAAAACCCAGAAAAGAAACCTCATGCCCATTTATAGTCATTTCCTGTTCCCAAACCCAGCCCCAGGCAACTGCTAATTTATTTTCCATTTGTATAGATTTGACTTTTTGGACATTTAACATAAATCCCATCATAAAACACTTTATTTTGTGAGTGGCTTCTTTTACTTAGCATGATGTTTTTGTGTTTCATCCATGTTATAGCATGTATCAGTGCTTCTTTTCTTTTCATTGCTGAGTAGTGTTCCCTTATATGGATATATCTCCTTTTTTAAAAATGGATTCACGAGTTGGTGGACATTTAGGTTGTTTCCACTTTTTGCCTATTATGAATATTGAAGTTTTGAACTTTCCTTTGCAAGTTTTTGTTTGTACATATGTGCTCATTTTTCTTATTCTCCATTTTTACAGCATTCATCACCTTCCTACATATCTTAAATGTGCTATTTATCTTGTAAATTATTTGTTGCCTTTCACCAACCACTAGAATCTAAATTCAAGGATTTCTGTAACTTTTCTCCAAGAGCCCAAAACAGCTCTTGGTATATGACAAGAACTCAAGATGTTTGTTGAATGAATAAAACAATGTTTCCATCCCTTTCTGTTTCCAGATAAGAGATAAATTTTTGAGCAGCATATTTATTCATGTTTCTAATTTTACATCAAATATGTATTTAACATATTCTATGCTGTAGGAATTCATGTTAGGGTCAGTGTGTTTAATAACAGGCAAGATACAACATTATGCTCGAAATGGTCACACTTGGATAGTGGAGACATACATGTAAGAAAAGAACCACCAAATGATAAAAGGAACTGTGGTAAGCAGAATAGGTTCCCAAAGATGTCCACACCCTAATCCTCAGATTTTGTGAATATCTTATATTACATAACAGGGGTGAATCATGGTTACAGATGGAATTGAGGTTGCCATTCAGTAGACCTTAAAATAAGGAGATTATCCTGGTTTATCTGGTGGATCCAGTGTAATCACAGTGTCCTTTACAAGTGACTGAAAGAGGCAGAAGAGTCAGAGAAGGTGACAGATGATGGAAGCAGAATGTCAGAGTGATGAGAAAGATTCAACCTACCATTGCTGGCTTTGAAGATGGAAAGGCAAAGACTGTGGTCAGCCTCTTGAAGATGGAAAAGGCAAGAACACAAATTCTCCCACAGAGCCACTAGAAAGAAATGCAACCCTGATGACCCTTTGATTTTAGCTCAGACAGAGCCATTTCAGACTTTTGATCTCCTGAATTGCAAGATGATCTATTTGCATTGTTTTAAGCTACTAAATTTGTTGTACAGCAGTGATAGACACTCATACAGGAACCACATTACTATCTAGACAGGAGAAAAAACTGGAGGGTCTGAATCCCCATGATGTTTATTAAGCTCTTGCTCTTGGGTGTACTATCTTCAGCC
>RJWJ010046455.1:0-11353 GCA_004363605.1 Indri indri | reverse complement strand
ACCCAGGTAATGCTTTTTGTTTTAAACACTCCCATCTCTTGCATTGCTTTTGAAGAATAGTTTCTAATTTCCACAAATGGAACTGCTTGTAGAGTTCCTGGCCTTTCTGTCCTATTAGAGACACCTTCATACCTTCACTGCAGGGTTCTAGAGCCATCTATTTCCTTTGGTGTCTTATTAATCTAAAAAATATTAATATATACTTCTAATTTCTGCTGTCATTGGTTTATTTATTTGAATTAAATCCTATTCTACCATGTTGATCTCCAGAATCAATTTTTTCCCACGAAGTTCACAAAATACAACCTTGGGTGGTAACAAATTTAAGTCCTATATTGTCTCAAATGAGAATCTGGGCAAATCTTGAAATCACCAATGAGTGTTGTGTCCCAAATGAGGAATTCCTGATTGTTTTGGAATGGATCCCTCAACCCTGAGTCTGTAAAACGAATTCAGGAAGCCAAGTGATTGATCTGCCCCTGAAGGATAAAGGAGGGCCATGTCTTTTTCATAATAATAAATCGTTACATGTCAAACTGCTTTAAAATCTTATTTCTTTTTGAAATTCCTAGGCTGAGCTTCTGCCTAGGCTCCTGGCAGAGTGTTTACACAGTGTCTTGTGCCGGAGTCCCCCGGAGGTTTAAAGCGTCATCTTTTTCTGGGCTTTTGTCTCACAGGAGATCCATGTAGATGTCATAAGTTTGTGGGCTTCACTCAAGGCTTTGGGAACCTTAAAGACCATGTGCATTCGTTTTTTTAAGTAACTACTGTATTGATGTATAATTCGTATGCCATGCCATTTAAAGGTTTTTGGTTGTTAGTATTTTCAAAGAGTTGTGCAACCATGACCACAGTCAATTTTAGAACATTTTTTCTTTTTCTTTTTCCAGGTATGCAGAAAGTCCTTTATTGGTATACTTACTAAGAATGCAGTAAGACGAGGGCTGTGGGTGTGTCAGTTCTCAGGGCCATGGGCTGGGCCTTACGTTTTCCCAGAATGTGGGAGAGGCACAAATTTTCAGGAAGCTGTTTGATGTTGATAGCCTCTTAATATTTTTTAACAGCTTTATTGAGGTATAATTGACATATATAAAAAAGACTGCCCATATTTAGTGCATATAATTTGATGAGTTTGGACATACGCATATGCCCATGACACTATCTCCACCATCAAAGTAATAAACACATCCATCATCTCTAAAAGTCTCGTGCCCGTTTTTTGACGGTGAGAATGCTTAACATGACATCTACCCACTTAGCGCGTTTCCAAGTGCACTATACGGTATTGTTAACTACAGGTACAAGGTTGTACAGCGGATCTCTAGAACTTATTCATCTTGCATAACTGAAACCTTACACCCTCTAGACAACAAATCCCCATGTGCAACCACCATTCTATTCTCTGCTTCTGTGAGCTCGACTGTTTTAGATGCCTCGTTTAAGTGGAGTCATGCAGTATTTGTCTTCCCGAGACTGGCTTATTTCCCTTAGCATATGTCTTCCAGGTTCATCTATGTTGTTGCAAATGGTAGGATTACCTTCTTTTTTAAGGTACCTGTGTACCTGTGACATAATAAGAAATACAGATTTGGTCTCTGCCCCTGTTTCCTGGCACACAGCTCCTGAAACCTTTGGAACCTCCCAAGTGGGAGGTGTCTTTTGTATGCTGATGTGATGAGTGACGACTGGAGAGCCTTCTGCAGGGCTCAGGGCTCCTTGCCAGGCCACAACCCTGTGATTAGAGGGTTGAAACATTTAGCCCTAACCCCCACCTCTGGGGAGGGGACGAGGGGAGGAGAGGGCTGAGGTTGAGCTGATCACCAATGGCCAATGATGTAATCAATTATGCCCGCCTGATGAACCCTCCATAAAAATCCCAAAAAGACAGGATTTAGAGAGTGCTGAGGTTGCTGAACACGCAGAGGTACCCAGAGGGTGGCGTGCAGAGAGGGCACAGAAGCCCCGCTCTCCTTCCGCCACCGTGCCCTGTGCTTCTTTCCTCTGGCTGCTCCCAAGTTGTATCCTTCATAATAAATGGGTATGTGGAAATAAAGTGCTTCCCTGAGTTCTGTGAGCCACTCTAGCAAATGACTGAGTCTGAGAAGGGGGTCTTGGAACACGTGATTTATAGCCAGTCGGTCAGAAGAACAGGTGACAACCTGGGGCTCGTGACTGGCATCTGACGTGGGGCAGCCTTGTGGGACAAGCCCTCAACCTTTGTGGTCTGTAGGATCTCCAGGCAGGTAGTGTCAGAGGTGAGTTAAATTGTAGGATCCCCTGCTAGTGCTGGAGAATTGCTTGGTGGGAAAAAAAACATGCCCCCCCAGCCCCCCAATCTGGTCGCAGAAGTGTCTGTGTTGAGCGAGGTGGCGGAAGTGAAGTGCTGTGGAGTACCGAGAGTGGAGCTGAGAGCAGAGTAGGAGAAAACAGACTGTGTTTTCTATTCAGTACCACATTTTCTTGAGCCACTCATCCGCCAATGGACATTGAGTCGTTCCCACGTCTCGGCTCTTGTGGACGGTGCTGCCCTGGGCGTGGGAGCACGTGTGCTCACCTCGATCGTTCATGGTCCCGGGAACACGTAGTGTGTTCAAACGTCTGGCGGTTGCCTACTTCTTCATCTTAGTATTTCCAATCGCAGATTTCCCCCACTGCTAATATTTGTATTTTATTTACTGAAATGCTGATTAGATTTAGTTTTGTACATTGTATTTTCACCCTCAAGGGGAAACTCCGATTAAAGTAAATTTAAACCTTACCTAGATGTCAGCCATGTCTCGTTGTCTCTAATGGAATTAACTACTCTGGTAGCACCCCAGGTATTTCACTCCATGTCATTCCACGTTGTCTTGGAATCGTGCAACGTGGCACAGCTTTGCAGAGGCCCCTTTGCAGCCACTGTGTGATCAGGTCTACCTCTGCCCACCGTTTCCCCGAGTAATGGTGAGACCCACTAAGTCACTGTGCAAAATGAAGATAAAGGGCTTTTTTGTATTAGTACTAGTGTAGACAGCATGCCTCAAGCGCTATAGAGAAGGTGTTTCTGAACACTGGAAGAAATGAATTCGCTGTGACTGCCGTGAGGGAGGGGAAGTTCGGCATCTTACCCTTTTTGGTCAGATTTCAGCTTTGTCAAGACTTGGCATCCAGCGTCCGGCCTGCTGCGGAGGGGCCAGGCCCCAGCCATGCTGGGATGCCGTCTCAGCCCAGTTATTTCAGTATTGGGGTGATTTTGGCTATGACAGCCCCACAATGCTATCGCTAGCGCTCCTGCCTTTCAGGAGAAGATGTGGCATTTTATTATAAATACAGGTTCTTGAAGCACCTTCCTAGAAAGCTTCCAGTCTGAAGCCATCTGATTTCGGGGTAAGCAGCAAGGGACCATTTCTGCTTTAAGTCTGGTGTGGAAGAAAAAACTCAAAAGTTTTATTGAGGCCCAACTGAATTTAAATATGTCCACTAGGCGGGTGAGAACAACTTCTAAAAATGGCAAATGAGAAGGAATTGGGGTGTGTGTGTTGGGGGGCAATATCCCATGGTTGGTGGGGACATTAAGCGTATCTGCTTGAACTCCATTTTTATTTTGTTTTCATTTTCAAACCAAGAAAAACATTAAGAGAAGTTGGTAATGGGAAGTCACCTCGAATCCCCAGAGATGGGCTGCATCTTAAGTATTGTGTGCTGTCTCACGCATGTATACATGGTCCCAAGCCTGTTTCTTATGTCATAAATGCAATGCGTGGTGGGGTTCATGAGCTCAGCCAGTGGAGGGGACGGCTCAGTGCCACGTGCAGGGCTCCCCCATCTCCCTTCCTGCTCCAGTGCCGTGATCGCGCAGCCTCGCAATAGATGCTGTCAAGTTCAGGGCCCAGGAGTGGTGAGGTGACCTCATCCTTTGTGCTGTGTTCCTATCACTTCCCTTTTTCTGGTGGCTGTCTCTGACTTCTGTTTCTATTTCTGTGTGTATGCCACTGCCTCCTTTTTCTCTCCTGGTAAATTCTTGGCATGTGTAGTGTTGGCTCTCTCTGTGCCCACCAAACCTGGAAACCCTTAGATATCTCCCTTTTTTGTTTCCCTAAAACACTGATGTTCATAAAGATCCTGTTCACAGAGGAAAAATACTAGAGTATTGTCATTTATTAAATCTACTGTTCACCCTAGATGTGTAAGCTGGAACTTGTATTTGTGGCTGAGACAAGTACGCAAACAATTTTCCAAACCTGGTCTTTCCAAGTTTTGGAGAGCAGGCTGCCTCAAGTTTGCAGGGTGTATCTGTCACCCACATAGGCATCGCTGTCCTAACTTTAAAGTTCAACACGTTTGTGGGAGAGAAGTCCCTAGATCTTATCTCTGATGCTCTGAATTTACCTCTGCTTTTTGTTAATGTGTGTGCTTGAATGAACATCCCGATTCTGACTCTACCTAGAGGGAAGCTTTGTCTATCAGGAAGCCATTGTAGTGTCCGATAAGCACTTACTGGGCTGGACATTTGCTTAACGTACACTCTCCCAAGGTCATGTTTAGGGGAATTTCTGAAATATAGTCCCCAATAAAATTTGGCACCAGATTCCATCTTTAATTAACAATCCTGCATATGAATTTGGATGAACATTTGATAAAAATTGGTTTAGGATGATCTAGCATCTCCTTCCATCACAGGAATTTGTTAAGACAATAAGCATGCATGTTTCATTCCATTGAATGAAATGATGACAGTATAAATCGTTTCTAGTTTTTAAACTGATAACCAAGAATCCTGGATTTCTGTAGATGATATCAAGCATGGCCAGATAATATAATACATGAAAGAAATGCATGGAGATTTAGTTTGTACCAAACTTTGTTTAAAATGTCAGGGCACCGTCCTGTGTCCTGTTCAGGGTCATGGTGTGGGGAGGCTGTCTGGGAGGGGCCAGGAGGCTGGGTCACACCAAATTATTGTGGCTTAACCAGCACGATGGGTAAAGAAAGCCAGTCCCGCATGCTCCCCTCTGCCAGTGCCATGCTAGAAGTGCTGCATGTTCTACAGAACACATGACACGTGCCCTGGTATGCAATCCTGGCAGGAATGGGAGCACAGACGTGGCTACCACTGTTGTACAAATGAGCGAGCTGAGGCTGAGAGGGGCTGGGTCATCTCCCGTCATTATCCTGCTAGTAAGTGTCAGAGCCAAGATCACCCCCACCTTGGTCTGCAACCCGAGCCATTCGCTTTCTTCTCCACCCCAGGCAGCCTCCCAGCCTCCCTCATGAGGGAGTGTCCTCGGGTATCATTGTCAGCTCTGCATGGCTGTTTGCATGGCATCGTTTATCTTTTCTAACTTTTCTCTCTGAGCAACATTCTTTTCATCGGTTTCTAGCTTACGCATTCAGAGACAGAAAAATATTGAATACGAATTGCAAGTACCATTAGCTCATTTCATTTTTGGCTTTGAAAGGCAAGGTGGATTCTTTCACCACGAGATCATGTCCAGGGCACTCAGGGGCAAGATGGGGCCAAGGTTCTCTAAGGTGCTGGGGTCCCTGGTCTGGGCCAAGGATGGAAGCAGCAGAGAGTTCCAGGTGCCACGGGGAGGGGCAGGTGAAAGGCTCCCGGTAGACGCCTTCGCTCCCCACGTCAGATAGAAGAGACCTCCTACGACTACTGGGGCGGGTCCAGGGCTGAGGACTCCTGCTTGGCAAGGTGGAGTAAAAAATGTGTTTATTAAAGAACGAGCTGTGGAGCATAAATGGATGTTGAAATAGACCAGAACCAGGCGAAACAGCCCACCAGCAGATAGCCATAAAAATGAAGGTTACAAAACAGAGCACATACTTTGCCCTGCTCCCCCATCTCTGAACTCAGGGTCAGGCCGTCGGCCCGAACCTCGCTTCCCAGCTGCTGTTTGCTTCACTGCAAACACTCTCCCTGGGTTCCTCAGCCTGGGCTAAGCCAAGGTGTCATCTCTCTCCATCTCTTTTACAACATTTATTTCATATTATGTGTGTGTGGGATGGCTGCCTTTGAGTTTTTCTAGACAAGACACAGGCTCCTTTTTGACACGCTCGACTTCCTGGGAGGAGGACGGGGATAGGAGCTGGGAGGCGGGGACACAGTGGGAACGCGATGGCCCGAGTTTTCTGTGGAATCCTCAGCCAAGAGGCCTCAGACCATTTTGCTCCGACCATAGCCACTGAACCTCTTTCTTCTTCAAATAACTAATTATCCTCTTTGATGAATGTCTCGGTCCCAAGACTCTGGCTCCACCTGAACCTTCTTCCTGGAAGAATGTCAATGTCCCTGTTCTCTGCATTGAGAGGCACTTCACCAAACGCAGACGCGAGAGGCAAGGGCTGGGGCTGTGACGATACAGGACACCCAGGTTTCACATTCGAGATGCAATGCAGGGGTCACTGGCAGCACGGGGTCATTTCGCAGAGGAGTTCATGACCTGCTCTGCCAAGATGAGTCATGCTTCCTCCCGGTTTCCAGTTCCTGCAGGATCCTGGTGTGGGTATGACAAAAGGGTAGAGAGAATTTTAAGAATTTTGCTTTCATATCAAGATGATTCAAATAAGTTTTCTACTCCTATTATTTCCTGTATCATGCAGAGTGCCCTGGAATTTTTCATGTTCTTCACCGTAATACGTACAGAGCCCTCAATATAAAAATACCATTAAGTCCTTATGATTTTAGAAGACAGAGATAATTGTGAAGAAAATAATTTCTAAGGAAAGAATTAAGTTCATGCAGCTTTTCTTATAATGACAGCAAGCATTTAGGATCTTGAATGTTCTCCTTTAAATTATAAAGATAATACCTGGTTATACTGTCTTTTTAATCAGCAATATTAATTTACGGGTATGAAACTAAGCACAGAGTCTTCCTGAATACAACACTTCATTATTATTATTAGCCATTTGAAAGACTCTACAAATTCAAAGTTAGAGTTAGCCCTGGAGAAACATTTCAGAACTGCAGTGGAAATGAGGCAAAAAGAACCCCCGACTTTGTTGTTCACACATCCAGGAAGATGCAGGCAAGGCAAGTACGATAGGGTATGCAATTCAGATCCCATCTTCTGCTCTACCTCTTTAGCAGAAAGAGCGAGAAGGGGAGGGGGAATAATAATTTTCCCATATTTTTATGGTGGCTGTAAACGTCTTCATAAATAGGGCACCTGTTCAAAGGAATTTTTCTTGTATGCAATGCTAGAGTGATTAAGCCAGTGGAAAAACCTAGGAAGAATAAAATTCTAAGATCTGATACTTTCTGGGGAGGAGGTTGGAAAGGCAGTGGTCTTTTAAATTTTAATCCTTTGTGACTTTGCCACTTACTGAAAATCCTTTTCTAGTAGTAAGGAATGCATTAGGAGAAAGCTGTAATGTTTCGTCTGCTTGCTGGTATTTGGCACCATTCAGCCTTCAGAGAACCCTAACAAAGTGTCTGCCACGGCTTATCCGTGTGCCTCAGTGATTCTTCTCGGTGTATCAGAGACATAGAGCATTTATCAGGGCCTTGGTTTTCTTAGTAGTGGAATTCAGCGGGCTAGGAAATTGGAGTTTCTAAGTTTATGTTGTGCCAGATATCTATCTTACTGATTCGGGTCCATTATTTGGAGAACCATGGAAAAACCCTTTGAGAATTCAGAACTTGGAACAATATGTTTCGACCTTCAAACTAGTAAGAAATTTCCTTCCCTCCCCCGTTCTTTCATTCCTTCCTTCCCATCCCTCCCTCCATCCATTTGTTCGTCCACCTGCCTAAGCAATGGGATCTATGTAACTGCTTGAGTTACTTTTTTGCTTAGTCTAGCTGGTAGACAGCTTAGAATTAAGTTTTATGCTCAACTTCCATAATAAAAATAGTAATTATGACAGCTAACACTTATTGAGTACTTGCCCTCTTTCGAGGTGCTAAGCGAGTTCTTTACATAATTCCTTCATTTAATCCTTACAACTGCCCTGCAAAATAGCTGCTGATGTGATTCTTATTTCACAGAGGAGAAAGCTGGCGTTTACAGAGGCAGTTGGCTGGTGTAGGTGACAGCGAGTTAGTTGTGGAGGCTGGGTTCAAACCCAGATAGTCCATCTCAGATCCACACACGGGTGTCACTCGGTGCCTGCTCCAGCCTAGATCTTCTGTCACAGATATCTTCGTTTTAGAGTGCTAGTTTTTTTATTCTCATTTAATAGGTCAATTGTAAAAGTGCCATCTGTTATAAAGTGCTCCAAATTTGCTTTAAAATCAGCTGTGACATAAATAATTAAGAGAACCGTAGTTGTTGTTAATCCATAAATTCAGTGCTTGCTTCGTGTGACTGGTGTTCCCCGCCTCCGCTTTGGTGTTCGTTTTCAAGGATGCCCTCCTTTCCTTGGTGTGAATTCTACGTGGCTCTCCCCCTTCCTACTTCCATATAATGATTTCGTTTTTTAAAAAAACCTTTTGAATAATCTCATTATAATAAACAAAATTTAAAGCCACCTGCTTCTTTCTCTTTCTCCTTCCTTCCACCTTCTGCTGAGGGAATCACCATCCTGCAGTTGGAATGCGTTCTTTCCATGCATTTTTTTTTTTGTTTTCTCTACATAAGGATGTATCTATGAGCAATACATGCTATTTTTATGCTTTAAAATGCACAAAAATGATGCCATGTTATTTTGCAATTCATTTTTTTACTCAATATAATACTGAGACATAGCTATGTAAATATAATTCATTTATTTAAACAGCTGTGCAATATTCCATCATATAAATAAATACTGATTTATTTATCCATTTCCCCTCTGAGCGACAGATTGTTTTGCAGCAAACATTCTTGTGCATTTCTGACAGGATGCCTGTGTGGGGGCATTTAGAGTGGGTGACTAGAGTGGAATTGCATCTCTCAGTGTGCGGTCATTTTTAACTTTAGCCTGGCCAAATTGCTCCCTATAGAGTTCAAACAATTTGTATTCTAATGAATGACTATGAATTCCTGTCTTCTCACATTTTTCTCAACACTTCCTGTTACCAGACGTAATAATTTTTGTTAATCAGATGGATGTTAGATGTCTTCTTTTTATTTAACGTGCATTACTCTGATTACTAGAGAGAGCTTGAAAATAATTAAAAAAAAATGTTTATTGGGTATTTGGGAGTCCTCCTTTCTGAATTCCCTATTTATATAATTGTCTCACTGCTGAGTTAACTTCATATCGATTAGTCATATTCTTTATATAAAAATCCTCTTTTGTTGGTTATGTGGTTTGGGTTGTAAGTAGCTCCTCCTTATTACAGACTGGCTTTTCACTTTGCAGTATCTTTTTTCATGCAGAAGTTTTATAACTATCAAATTTATGCTCTTTGTGATTTTTTTGTGTTATGTTAAATAAATCCTCCCATGCTGCAGTATCATAAAGAATGTCTCCTGTGCATTTTTGTAGTTTTGCTTTTCACATTTAGGACTTTAATCCATTTCAAGCTGTTCCTAGAACGTACATTAGAGCCTCGCTGAAAGGACAGATAAAAGAATTACTTCGGAATGAAGGATGGTGAATGTAGAAAAAAGGAGTGGGATATAAAAAGTTATTTTGAGCAAAAAATCTGGCAAATGTGAATAAATCTAAAAGAGTGTTGACTACGGAACTATTGATCACCCAATTTGGGGGATAAAACAAAAGTGAAATTGAAATATTGGGCAACAATAAAACAGGAGGAAAACGATGGATATTAAGGGGTTTTAAGCTTCTAATGTAAACTGGATTTATTCACTTTATTTTGTGTTTATTACCCTCTTTTTTATATTTTCCATCCTTTATATCTGTATATGCATTATTGGTAATTCCCTCAGATCATCTTCTAATTTAATAATTTTCCATTAACCTGTGCATAATCTGCAGTTGTACCTATTGAGTTTTCTATTTTAATAACTATATTCTTTACTTCTGGGAGTTCTAGTGGGTACTTCTACATATTGCCTATTCCTTTATTATGGTTATAGGACATTCTTCGATGTTCTAAATCTATTTCAACATGTCCATATTATAGTCTTTAGAAGATCATTTTCTTCTCTGAGTTCTTGAGATTCTATTCTTTCCTTTGCTGATTGTACTGACTCCTGCTCTTGTTGGTTATTTCTCCATGTGCTTTATAGTTTCGGGCTGTAAGCTCATCCTTATCTTAGTGGGGCTTTAGCTGCTGCAATCCTGTGGGGATGGAGGTTGAAGGCCTATCCCCACAACGTAGTTTTCTGACCGTTTTTGTGTGAAGTCCTGGAGATGGTCCCGGAAGAATCTTTACATTATTTATCAGCTTGTGGCATTCCTAGGTTAATTCAAACCCCAAGTCTAAGTTATTTGTAGTTCAGGGTTTTATAATCATGGGTTTTGGCTTCATTTTATTTTTCCTCCCAGATCCCAGGCCAAGGCAGGCAAGAATCCCGGCCCCCAAGGGAGAGCCCTTGTGCGTCCATTCACTGAAGACGCAGTCCTCTGAGAGTTCCGGCTCTATGGAGCAATTGTGGTTTGAACTCCCCACCTTGAATGGGACCAAGGCCTTGCTGCCTATTGCCGTGTGGGTATGAAAACCCAAGCCCCAGCGTCACCGACACCGACATTCCCATCTGCTAACCTCTCAGGGCACACGTGAATCAGCTCCTGTGATTTCAGTCGCCTCCATATGTTTGGTGTATTGAGTTTTCTTTCTTGTAGGCTCAGCTGCCGTGTAGTAGGATTTTGCTAGTTTTTAACCTACCATTTCTATTAATAGCTACTTGTAGTGAAATAATTTTCAGGTTACATGTTATCTGAGTCTTTCTGAAATGTGGAGTTTGAAGCCTCTTTCTGCTATTTTCAGTGGATGAAGCCCCTGCAGACTCCACGACCATCTACAGCTTTAAGATGGGATTCTCAGGAGTTTCCAGGACCCAGGCCCTACTGGGGAGACCACTCCAGATGCCTACTGAGAGCTTGTCTCATCTTGCTAATTGCGTGTCCCTGGGCAAGGACTTTTATCCTTTTTGAACTGTAACAACTGAAATCCAGCCCTCTTCTAATACCCGCTTTTCAAACAGTGAACCCCAAGAATGTCTGTTTCTCCCTTTGTGATCTGCCATTAAGATGTCATTTCCCCTTCATATCTCTTTAGCCTCAAATCAGCTTCTAAAATCTCTACATCTCTTTTAAGGATACCTCTTTTGTCTTCCTTTATTTTGATTTCATTATAAAAGAACACTCCAGATCTGATAATAAGACTGAAGCCTGCTTTTCAAGCCAATCTGGTTTCTCTTTGATTATCCAAGCAAACTGAATTCCTAGATACAGAGTATTCTAGGCACGGACCTTTTAAAATGCATTCTTAACTTCTGGGCTTGCAATCATTTTATCGAGTCGT
>RJWJ010046454.1:0-11355 GCA_004363605.1 Indri indri | reverse complement strand
GAGGTCTTGCTCCAATTCTTGTTCCTTTTCAGTGTGCCCTCCCCTTCCCCCGCTTGCTCCCTATAGATAACAATTTTTATTCATTATATGTGCATATTTTCAGTTTTTTTGTGTGTGCAAAATGAGAGAAAACAAATGTATATATTTTTATTTTTCTCCCTTACTTACACAAAAGCAGAAAATTACACAGTTATTTTAAACAACTCTCAATAATGTTGTTCCTGTGCTCATTTTATTTGTATTTCTGTTACAAATGATCCTTCCTTAATTTCTAAGTCAGATTCTATTTTAATCTTTTTATATTTTTGACTGAGATTAAAGATTTAAAAGATGTAATTTTCAGAACAAATACCACCTTTTACACTTAAGTTTTGTTTGTTGACTATTTTTCTGTTTGTCTGATTTCTAAGTCTTTGGATGGATACAAAACTTCAGCCAAGTAAATATGTTAACCAGTGTCCTTCATAAACTGGTTTAAGGGATGGGAGATGCAAATTAAAAGAATACAGCTATAAAACTTTATTGGGAGTAGAAAAAATAAGAATCTTAATGTTTACCTTCCCCTGTATGCGTGAAATAGATAATGATATAATAAACTTCAGAAATCCTCAGTTCCTTAAATAAGTTAGTTTGTATTAGGAATCCGTAAGAGAAAAATAGTGTTTACAGTATTTCCCCCAAGATACTTGGAAATCTGATTAACATTGTCAAGAACTAGTGCTTCTATGAGCAAAGTTGGGTTAAAAGTGTGTAGTCTCAGGATAACCAACAGTCAAGGAATTATTTTTAATCCTCCAATTCTATTCAATATTGCAAGCTTTGTAGAATAAGCTCCAGCATGACCATCTGTCAACTTTAGCTGTTGGTGGGTTATCTAGGTAGAAACAATCCCAGGAGAATTTCACTTCATCAGTATATTTTCTTGGAAAATCCATATTCTCAGTAAATCGAATGTATCACATTAGTACGAGATGATTAGAAATAGATTAAAGCTATTAATAATAGATTGCAATTTAGTTTAGAATCTATGTAATCTCCCTGTCTACCCAGGATATGGTCATAGAAAAATGACACGAAATAAAAAAAAAAAAAAATCTATCAGTTGGCTGCTATTTGTCAAGGATCTCTGGTATAAACTCTGCAGCTGAAGGTTAGAAAAGTTTGTTTTCTTTTTTAATTTAACACACCTGTTATTAAAAATTATTGGTGATAAACTGAGGCCACTTACATTACACTGATTAAGGAGGCCACCTTGGAAGATATTTAATAGAAATGTCAGAACTAGAAATAAGGTTTGCGAACGTTAAAGGATTTTTGTCTTTGTGTAGTATGTCAGGGGATTAATTTTTATATGTAAAAATCCTTTCCACTAAAAATTGATCTTTAAAAATATGGCAAATCCCTTTGAGTCTTAGGAAATGTGACATTTCCAAGTATAGATTTCAAATGAGTCATTCATGTTAAAAAAAATGCCACTGTAGTCAAAGATGAGATCCCAAATAAGTAAAATGAGGTCTATGCAAAATCTCAGTTAAGAAAAATTCCACTCTAATAAGTAAAGCATCATTTTTTTGGCCCTTTTAAGAAATTTAACTACATTTAATCTCTCCTTGGCCTCACCGTGATATTTAATGATAACATCTCCCTTTTGGAGAATGACTTGAAGTGAGTGTTTATGTCTTTTGCTGCCTGGAATATGGTGTCCCCATCTCGTCCCAGAAAGTCAGAATCTGTTTTAAGTTTCCCTTCATTGCTACCTCACCCATGAAGCCTTTCTTAATATCCTCCAATTAGATGTGATTTCTAGTTCTTCTAAACTACCAGAGTACTGTGTTCGTACATCTTTTAGGACTCTTGATATTTTCAAATATGTACCTCTTTTTCTATCTTAAACTCTAAGCTCCTTTAGTGCAGGTGTAGTTTTGTACTTAGCTTTGCATTTAGCACAAAAATGCAATTAGAAGCTTACTTTGAATATAATTCAACACTGGTTAACACTGGTGTAGTAAAGAGAGGAGGGATGATTCATACCTGTGCCATTTATGCATACTGCTATAATCTTTAGTAAGCTTTAATATTTTTAATGACTGACTTTAGTATTTAATAAATATACATAAACTTAATATCCATGAAATAAGAAGATTGATGAGTATTTTAATACATTTTAAAACAAGTAAAAATTTCAAAAACAAAACAAAAATAGATGGCAGGTGTACCATCTATAATTTCCTAATGTATCACTACTCCTTTGTGAATATTTACCTCATTGCCTTTGGTTGTTGAAATTTTTTCTGGGTGACAAAGTATAAGGTTATTGGTAAATTATTGAGTGCACACCATATACCCAGAATGTTCTGGCTAAAGTAAGGGATAGAATAGGGGCCCACAGCATCAAGGGCCATTTATTTCAGTGATCACTTGTAGACTCAGATCTACTAGAAAGGATGCCCAAGTCCAAAATCTGTGATTCAACAAAATTAATACAATAGATTTAACAAAGTTCTGTCTTATATATTTGTGCTGGGTAACTTTTTCTGAAATACAAAAGGATTCAATTATATATTTATACCTGCCATTCTTTATTTCCTTAGCCTAAAGCTAAATGGACATTATCTTTCCAAAATCTATTTTCCTTGTTTTATACTCATGGACATCTGATATGAGTTGTGCATATTTTCATTTTTTTTCTTTTAAAAAACAGTTTTTTTTCTATTATATTAACTATGACCATGTAAAGTCATGAAGTCAAAAGGGAGGAGAAAAGGCTTCTGATAAACTTTCATTACCATCCCTCAAAGATTGAAACTAGAAAGATTTGTGGCTATGTGTGAATTGTTTTAACCTCATATTTATGCAGAAACATTTTTGAAAATGTTAGTGATCTAATAATGAGACACCTGACAGTAGGAAACAATATCCTCTTTATTGGATTGGAGGCAAAGATAAAAAAAAATAGCTTCATTATTTTTGCACTAAGCATCCCCAGATTAAGTGAACTTTTTATCCAGCAGCTAAATCAATTTTTACTGCAATTGCAAAGTAAGGTGAGTTGCATGTGTTCTCTACAGTTTCAAAAGTGGGCATATTTATCATGTCTTCTATTTTGATATAGGCTTCAAGTCTAATAGTATTTCAACAAAAATACGTGTTGGGGGAATTAGTTTCATTGCTGATAAAATTCTGACAATGATTGATGCTTGATACTTCTAATCCATTCATAAATGTTTCAGTTCTTTGACTGACTTTGGAAGTAAAACTAAGACCCAAGGAGAAATATTTTATTACTTTTAAGCATGGTTTGGGCCTATTACAGCTAAATTCAAACCAATAGAAACATAGCTTCAGTATCACCACAGTTGAGGCAGCAGTTATCATACTTTAACATACATTAATATAAAAACTTGATTCTATAAAATGTAGAGCAAAATCTTAATTTTTATCATTGTTATATGTTATATGGTTGTACAGATAATTATAATGCAAATCCCTTAGTTCATCAGGTGTTGTGACCCATCACAAGTTAAATGTAAAACTGATTTCAGCTTCTCAGATTAAGAATATTTCTTCTACTTCAATGTCATAATCCTTGTTGCTCATTTGGTTTTATCTTTCCTTCCGTGGAGTAATTAGAATTGAGCATCTGATCTTGATTATACTTTTTATAAATTTAGAATATAGTTCTATTTTTAAAATTTTTACAGATGTAGGGGATACAGTACAGTTTTGTTACATGGATATATCATGTAGCGGTATAGTACAGTCATCACTCGAATAGTGTACATTGTACTCATTAAGTAATTTCCCATGCTTCACCTCCTTCCCACCCTCCTACCCTTTGAGTCTTCAATATCTATTGTTCCACTCTCTATGTCTATATGTGCATATTATTTAGCTCCCACTTATAAGTGAAAACATGCAATATTTAACTTTTTGTTTCTGAGTTATTTCACTTAAGATAATGGACTCCAGTTTCATCCAAGTTGCTGCAAATGACATTATTGCATTCCTTTTTATGGCTGAGTGGTATTCCATGGTACCAATATGCCACATTTTCTTTATCCAAACATCCATTGATGAACACTTAGGTTGATTTCATATCCTTGCTATTGTGAATAGTGCTGCTATAAGCATACAAGTGCAGGTATCTCCTTGATTTAATGATTTCTCTTCCTTTGGGTAGTATCCAGTAATGAAATTGCTGGATTGAATGGGAGTTCTATTTTTAGTTCTTTGAAAAATCCCCATATTGCTTTCCATAGAGGTTGTACTAACTTACATTCCCCCCAACAGTGTATAAGAGTTCCCTTTTGTTTGCATCCTTGCCAATATCTGTTATTTTTTGACCTTTTAATAATAGCCATTCTGACTGGTGTAAGATGATATGTCATTGTAGTTTTAATTTTCATTTCTCTGATAATTAGTGATGTTGAGCACTTTTTCATATGCTTGTTGGCCATTTGTATGTCTTCTTTTGAAAAATGTCTGTTCATGTCCTTTGCCCATTTTTTTAATGGGGTTGTTTGCCTTTTGTTGTTGCTGCTGTTGTTTTTGAGTTGTTTGAGTTTCTCGTAGTTTCTGGATATATTAGTCCTTTGTTGAATGCATAATTTGCAAATATTTTCTCCCATTCTGAAGATTGTTTGCTTTGTTGATTATTTCTTATCCTTTGAATAAGCTTTAAATATAATTAAGTCCAATTTATCTATTTTTGTTTTTGTTTCATTTGCTTTTGAGACCATAGTCGTGAATTCTTTACCTAGGTCAATGTTCAGAAGAGTTTTTCCCAGGTTTTCTTCTAGAATGCTTATAGTTTCAGGTCTTATGTGGAAGTTCTCAATCCATCTTGAGTTAATTTTTGCATATGGTGAGAGATAGGGGTCCAGTTGCATTCTTCTGCTGTGGCAATCCAATATTTCCAGCACCATTTGTTGAATAGGATATCCTTTTCAAAGCGTATGTTTTTGTTAACCTTTTCAAAGATCAGTTGGCTGTATGAATGTGGCTGTATTTCTGGGTTTTCTATTCAGCTAAATTGGTTTATGTGTCTGCCTTTTTACCAGTACCATGCTCTTTTGGTAGCTATAGCCTTGTAGTATAATTTCAAGTCAGGTAATGTGATGCCAGCTTTGTTCTTTTTACTTAAGATTGCTTTGACTATTCTGGCTATTTTTTGGTTTCACATGAATTTCAAAATTCTTTTTTTGTAATTCTGTGAAAAAATGATGTTGGCATTTTGATAGGAATTGCACTGAATCTATAGATTGATTTGGGTAGTATGACAATTTCAGTGATAGTGATTCTTCCAACACATGAACATTAAACATGTTTCCATTTGTTTGTATCCTTGAGGTGATGGCTCTATTTTAGAAGGGATGGTTTTGAAAGGTCTCTTTAAGAGTGATATTTCTGAATAAACATAGTAAGTCAAGCAAATGTCTAAGAAAGAATATTTCCAAGAAAATGAATGTTAAGTCAAAGGCTGTGAAAGGCAGGGAAAAGTTTGTCATGTATGTGAACAGAAAAACTCCAAAGAGCACAGTAACCTTGGATAGAGTGATTGAAAGTAAGATTGGAGGGTATCGTAAAGTATTTAAATCTTATTGTGAATATGATTGGAAACATTTGGAGAGTTTGAATAGAAATGTGGAAAAATCTGATTGATGTTTTAAAAAGATTTCTCTGGCTCCTGAGTGGAAAACAATGCAGAACGGAAGAGAAATGATTGTGGAAGCAATGTTTCAAGAGGACATGGGGTTCAATGGACAGATGGAGGAAATGGACTTAGACAGCATTAGGGACACTTCAATTATTATAATAAGATGAAAGACAGAACACATAAATGCAGATACAGATCTGATATTGATTTTGTGGGATGAGAATAAGTACATTCTGTTCTGACTGTTTTAATATATTTTATTTTAAAAAGATCCCAAGGGCATCAGTTGACGTTCAGAAAGAAAGGGAGGGTTTTTTGTAAGTTTGAGTGTAGCAGATGTAAAGTCATAGTCTTATAGAATGGGAAAGAGATTTCGCTTAGATAATATGGTAGGATACTTTGGCCAGTGCTGAGAATTTACTTAAGATTTGTAGTCAAATTTTAAAGTGATACCTGTCAGAATGGCTGTATATTCTACTCTAGTTGTATTAGATGTTTGGATGGAGGGATAGTGTAAATACAGAGAATTGTGTCCAATCAGGATAAACATTATGCTGGGCCAGTACAACGGGACAGTAGAGGAACAAGGGAATTGAGAGTGTATGCAAGGAGGTGATAATGGTGTTGAAATATAGAATCTAATCTGGATAAAGAAGGATGAAAAAATTACCAGTGGAGCTGACACAGTAGATCAGTGGATTAAAAGTCCTAGTGGAGTTAAAGAATTTTAGAAACAGAGATATTAAAGAACATGAGCTGGAAATATGGAAAATGTTATTTGGAGAACAGATAGTTGAAATCAGCATAATGGACATGTTAGAAATTGTGGAATGATCAGTGATGAAAATTCTGGTCATGATGGTAGGATAAAGACAGTTGGAACTGAAGAGGTTAAGGAACTAAGAGACCAAAGTATTAAAATATTGAAGTCACAAAATAACAGTAGTGTCAACACAAGAAGAGCAAGTTATGTTCTAAAACTTTCAACAGGATGACACAGAGCTTGATATACATCTGCATTAATGAAGGATGGCTGATAGTATTAGTGAGGAATACCTGATGACAAGTTCTTCTAAGGGGTATGAAGGAGTAGAAAAATGAGGAATGATCTGAAAACATAAGCTAGGATCAAGAAATACATTGACTCTCGCATCTGGGCCCTGAAATAGAAATATGAGAAAACCAAATCACCTCTTGAAAGGCTTTTAACTAATAGCGGTGTCCTAAAGGGAAGATATAAGGACTTTTACTTATGACAACCAGGGATCCCAGAAAGCATGGGAGAAAGGTTTTTCTTAGCTGAGCGATAGGAAGTGAGTGAGAACAGGGTCTCTGCAAAGGCTCATGGGGATAAGGATCTGGATGAAGGTATATGACCTCTTGTGGTGACTGAGATAAATAGGAATGTAAGGTCCACGGTGATTAGTCCCGCTGGACTTCTGTCAACAAAAGTGAATCATCACTTTCTTGAGATTGGTCTGGTAGCCAATTTGTAGATGCCACAAGAAAACTACTAGAGGGAAAGGGGGCCAGGAGGACAGACTAGAGAGCTTACCAGGAGCACAAGTAGCTCTGAGGTACTCTTTGAAAACTGCCCTGGACAATGTTGGGACTTCTGGGGAAACCACTACCAGATATGTGGAGCCCAAGTGGCCTCACTTAAAACTTTCTGGGAGCATTTTGGTGGGGAAAAGGGGAAAGTTGAAGGACAGTCCTACCGGGACCATTTAGAATCTATGCTGTGGATGTTGTTTAGTTTTAACATTAGGGGAAATTTGACAAGGAGAGAGCAAATGTTTCTCTCTAAAGTCTGTGTCCTTGACTTCTACTGATACCAGCAGAAATACTTTACCTTGTTGAAAAGTGTGCACTATATATCTTCTCTACACCTGCCGTTGAACTTTCCATCTTTTCCTATTCTGCTCTGTGCCCCTGGTAGCTGATTTGTATGAATTGCATCCCTTGTCCTCCAGATACTGGCTGAGTTTGGCCAACAGGAGATTGGAGGGGTAGGGGAGAAGGAGGTCACAGTTTTATTTTCCCTGTTACTCTCGTATTGGGTTCTGTATAAACTATTATATCCTTTAACCTAAAGTCACAGAATCTGTTAGGTGGCATTCTGCACACAGCTTACTTTCCATGTTCTGTTAATTGCCCATTGCCTTTGTTCTTTCAAGCCTAAGGGTGGTCATGATGTTCCAAAATTCTTACTCCCGGTGTACTGCATCATACCTTGTGTTTTCCTGATACACTGCCCAAAGGTTTGCAAATAGGTTTCTCTAATTACCTAATTTGATTATGCTGTTTCGTACTAGAATAACATCAAATACAGTGCCATAGTCCATTTCGTGCTGCTATAACAGAATACTAAAGTTCGGGTAATTTATAATAAACAGAAATACATTGGTTTATGATTTTGGAGGCTGGGAAGTCAAAGACTGAGGTACCAGCATCTGGTGAAGGCCTTTGCGGTATTTAATTTATTTCATGGGAGAGTTGGAAGGGAAAGAGAGCTTGAGAAACAGAGAGAGGGAGAGAGAAAGAGAGAGAGAGAGAGAGAGAGAGAGAAAGAGAGAAAGAGAGCATGCACATGCACATATGCCAGAGGGGCCAAACTCATCTTTTTATAAGAAACCCACTCCCGCAAAACCAAACCCATTATAAAGGCATTAATCCATTTTTGAGGATGGTGCCTCATGACCCAAACACTTCTCATTAGGCCACACATCCCAACATCACCAAACAGGGATCAAGTTTTCAATACATTAACTTTGGGGGACATATTGAAACTATAGCATACAACAAATGGTATTAGGGATGACCCCAAGAAACAGACACTTAATGGAATTCTTAGATTGGATGGCTCGTATGTTTGGGAAATACATAGATAACCTTTTTGCTCCCAAGAAATGGGAATGAGTAATTCACAGTATGTGGCAGCATGCATGTTTGCAGGTGACATGCAATGAAGCCAAGTGGAAGCCAACATGTTTAGAGATCAAGAGCTATGGCAATCTGCTATTATAGCCTCAATAGCAGCTGTAGATTGTGGCATCAGCTGGCTACTACGAAAGCCATATAGCACAACCAACCTCTGACATATTGATGGTTACTGATGAAATGGTCAATAAGGCTTGTTTAACTAATTACTAGTACACAGTCGTAATTACACAACAATCATTATCTTATCACTAATTCTGGTATATATTCATTGCTTTAGGCACAGCAAAGGTTTCTGGTGTTTAAGCCTCTAAGTCTTCATCTGTGTTCTAGAACCTCAATTAACCTCATTTAATTCTGATATTAGAAGTTAAACTAAGAAAATTTATTGCTATGCAAACGACATTCACCAACATATTCCAGTGATAAATTAAGAAAATATGGCATGTATTATGCTCTGGGCAACATTGAGTGACCCATGAAATTACTAGCTTTGGTAGATTGTAGTACTGCAAACATTGTTGAAAGAAACTACCTACCATGTCATGTGCAATTCTTTGACTTTTCTTCCTGCTTTCTTCCTGGTCCCAGAAAAATCTAGAAGGTTGTAGGGTATGGTCTGGATACTGACTCATTGATATAACTCTCTAGGACAAGTTAATTTATTATATCTAAGTCGTGTTTTCCTCATCTACAGAAGTTGATTATTATACTACCTTTTAGTGTTTTTGTGAGAAAGGATAGGATGATGAATGTGGCCAGCACAGTGCCCAGACTGTAGACAATATGCAGTGAAATTTCCATCCCAACTCCCAACCCCCAGTTTTACCTTGGGAAAATCATTCAAGCTTTATCATGGTCATTTATTATTTATGAATAGAAAAAATAAGAACTCATAGATTGATAATATTTTAATGAATGAGAGAAAGAGAGAATGAATCTAATATTCACGAAATTTTAAAGGCTTTAACAAATACTTGTTTGACAGTAGAAACCATTGCTTTGCCAGAATATTCATCTGAAATTACAACAGTGTCATTCAGACATTGTTTTTTATTGAATTGTGCCCCCCCAAAAAAGATATGTTGAAGTTTTAACCCCTAGTACCTCAGAATGTGACCTTATTTGAAAATAGGATCACTGCAGATGTAATTAAGATAGATCATACTGGAGTAGGGTGGACCTCCAATCCAATATGACTGACATCCTTAGAAGATGGTTATGTGAAGACAGACACAGGGAGAACACCAAACGATGAAGGCACAGGTTACAGTAATGCGGCTGCAAGCCAAAAAGCACCAAAAATTGCTGGCCAACCCCAGGAGCTAGGAAAAAGCAAAGCAGGATTCTCTCTAAGGGTTTTAGAAAGAGCATGACCCCATCAGCACCTCAATTTCAGACTTCTAGACTTGAGAACTGTGAAAGAATAAATGTGTGATGTTTTAAATCACCCAGTTGTGATACTTTGTTATGGCAGCCATAGAAAACTAACACAGACCTAAAGGTTAGATACAAATGCAGTAATGAAATTAGTGGGAAATGGCTTTTGGCATTCTGCTCTGCTGTGCAGAGTCACTCACAGTGGCATGGTTCCCAACCATTTAAGGAGGTGACGACTGTAAACATGAAACATATCTCACATGGAACAGAAACCGTAGCACTTCTCTCAAGTAAATCATTAAGAATTGGGTTAATCTTGGATATTTTTTCCTTACTATTTAGTGTTTTTTTCCCTATTATTTAACCAAATAGATGATGTTTTCAGACATCTTTCTTTATTTCTTTTCATGCCTATTGTCAGTCCAAATGATGACACAGACAAATTCAAAATATTTTATTACTACTCTCTCAAAGACAATGGCTTAACTGCTTCCTGATCCTCCAAATTTAGAATTTTCACAATGGATAAAAATTAATGGCCCTGGTGATCACCAAAAAGAACAATGAATACACTCTTTATGAAGGTTAGGTATTATCTTATATAAAATACATGTTATCCTATATAAACCATGCTGTTTTATAGAACCCCTCTCTTTATTGTTTTTCATCAGCCCCAGAAAAACTCACAAAAGAAAGGAAATGTACATTGTTTTAGTTATAAAATAAATTAATTTTCAAAATGGGAACACATTGTTATATTTGTGTGTTGCTTAGGTCAGAACATATTGAAGAAAAACGACATGAAAATGCATGTTAAAACATCTTTCTAATTAGTTAAAAGCATTTCTATAAATACCCAGGGATCATTCTTATACCACTTAGCTAATATGAGAGCAATTTTTTTGATTTTCTTCATGGAAGAATGTCCCCAAGATAAACGTACTTTGGGGAAGGTGTGATAGTGCCAGAATTGCTAAATTACTAAAGGTTTAATATAATTTCCATAGGAACAACCCTGTGGGATACTCTTGGCAAGATAATTTGGGAAGATAATCAAGCCATGTAGACTGGCACAACAGCCAAGAAAGAAATCAGATGTAAGATGGGAACCACAGGAATCTGAATTACTTAAGTATGGTTGCTTTATTTACAAATGGACTGAGCAAACGTATCATTAAATAAAAACTGATTTTCCAAGGGAAATACTAAATATCCACAACACAGAATAAGAATAAAGATAACAAATGCCAAACATTTGACTACAACAAACTGTGAAATTAGTTTTCCTCTGCCTAATGGAGAACAAACAATGGCTTTCCATGTTTATTACTTATCAAGCACATTCCTTGGGGAATAATTTATTCCCACAAAAGCTGTGA
>RJWJ010046453.1:0-11351 GCA_004363605.1 Indri indri | reverse complement strand
TTTGGTGAGCTATCACAGTTATAGTAGGAAGAATGTTTGATTATTTAAAATTACATGGTTGGCCGGAAAAGAAAATCATTGGAAACAAGTTTACATTTGAATATGTTTAGCATTTTATGCATTTTGACATTTAAAAACTCAATAAAGTATTTATGATTCACTTTATAAGTATTTACTACATATTTTCATTGCTTGCAAAGTATCTTTAAAAACTTAGACCAAAATTTACTAGGATTATTATAGTAATAATCAAGATTGAATAATATAAACTGACTAGATTCAAAACATGACACTGTGACTAGAAAAACATATAGTAGTAATAAAATTCTTAAAATTATACTACAAAAAGCTAGGTAAATTGTAATAAAAATTATTTTTCCACTCTATATTGATCATAACAAAATGCTGGGTGATATAGATAATCAAAATTCCTTGCAGGTCTCTGAAGAAAAAAAGGAACTTCCATGAAAATTTGCCTACCTTCCATAAAAATTTGCCCACCTTTCATTTCCTACGTAAAGTTATAGTTTTGGGGAAACAAAGACAAGTTTAATATTTAAAAAG
Organism: Indri indri; assembly: GCA_004363605.1. Lineage (NCBI taxonomy): Eukaryota > Metazoa > Chordata > Mammalia > Primates > Indriidae > Indri > Indri indri. The sequence continues at coordinate 10,787 of RJWJ010046453.1, read as the reverse complement.
ACCTGAATTATGTCAAAAGAAATCATCAACTTCTTACATACAAAGAATAATCTTATATCCATAGCCTTTGAATTCTGAGATCATAGTATCTTCATGATTAATTTATTAATTAAATTAAGTGAAGTATAAATTTAGACTAAACCCACCCAGGCATATTGCCCGGTGTATTCTGAGGGGATAAAAACAGACACCTGCCTTGGATATCTGGTTAACTGAGAAAAAGTTGCATCTGCTGCCAGAATTATTCACATGCTTTCCAAATTTTCCATTTCCTTTTGATTGGTAGATCTGATTTCAGGCTATGGTACTGGGTCTCCTCCAGACCAATACATAACTTGTTCAGGTAGTATTTTGTCAAAGGTGCTTCTCAAGTAGTAAATGTATCCTTAGGAGATTAGCTTTATATCATTTAGATATACCTTACTAATATTGGAGGTATTTATTTTTTATTTGAAATTTTAAAAAGAAAACAGAAAATTATTTGAAAATGAATCAATCCACTTTCAAATCTACAGCATTTTATATTGCTGTAGATTATGTTATAACACCCATATGGAACATGGAAAGTGTAAGAACACCAGTTTCATTTTATCTGCATTGCCTCTCCCCCAAAATGGCAAAGCGCAGTGCAGAGAGAAATCCCCTTGGCCCACAATTTCTCTCATGGAGAGAAAAGAGAGCAGTGTGTGTCCACCTTCCCCAGTATTTAGGAGTGGAGCCCAAGAGATCTTCTGTTGTACCTCATCCAAAACACAGGACATTGGCATGGGTAGATTACCTGAGGATATCTAACAACAAATAAAAGGGGAGGTGGCTTTCAAAAACCAACTTGTGCATCTCTCAGCCAGCCCATGGCTCCTGGAAGCAGACACACTTGCGTAACACAGCAGAAGGCTTGACCATGGACCCCACCAGCCTGGTATCCCATGGACCCAGCCAAATGATATGCTCATAATCTTTGGCCAGGCTCCTATTGAAAGGTTTTTCCTGCCAAAGCCAGTCTGTAAAAACTAGAAGAGATGACTGCTTTTTCATATGAAGACACCATCATGAAGAATCAAAAACATGACCCACCAAGGGACAAAGTAAAGTGCTAGTAAGTGACCCTTAAAGAAAGGGAAATCTACAAACTACTTGCCAAAGAATTCAAAATAATTGTTCTAAGCTCAGTGAGCTACAAAAGAACAAAGATCAACAACTAAACAAAATTAGGGTAGCAATATATGTACAAAATGAGAAGCTCAACAAAGAGATAGAAACTAGAGACTGTAATGATAAGAAATTACTTAATGGGTATAATACAATGTGTGTTACTCCAGTGATGGATACAGTAAAAGCCCTGGCTTTACCATTATACAATATATCTTGTACCCCATAAATTTATACAAATAGAAAAAAATGTTCCAAACAAATATTCTGGAGCTGAAGATTACAATGATTGAACTAAAAAAATCAATAAGAGGTGTTGACAGCAGACCTGATCAAACTAAAAGAAAGAATCAGTGAATTTGAAGTCAGATCATTTGAAATTATGAAGTCAGAGAAACAAAAAGAAAAAAAAAATTAAAAATCTGAAGAAAACTGATAAGACTTATGAGACACCATCAAGTGAAATAATAATCACATATGAGAGTCTCGGAAGAGGAAGAGAAAAAGAGGAAGAAAGATTACTTAAAGAAAGAATGGCTGAAAACTTCTTAAATCTGGAGAGGGAAATGGACATCTAGATTCATAAAGTTCAAATGATTCCAAATAGATTTAATCTACCAAGGGGAAACATCAAGACACATAATAATTAATTGTCAAAAGTCAAAGACAAAGAGAGAATTCTGAAACAGCAAAAGGGACTCATTATACGAAAAGTAACCTCCGTAAGACTATCAGTGGATTTCTCAGCAGACACCTTGTGGGCCAGGAGACAGTGGAATGCTGTATTCAAAGGGCTGAAAGAGTTAAACCGCCAACCAAGAATCCTATATTGAACAACACTTTCTTTCAAAAATGGAGACAAAAAACCTTTCCCAGACAAACAAAAACTGAGGGAGTTTGTCATTACTTCACCTGGCTCACAAGAATTGCTAAAGGCAGTTATTTAAAATGAAAGTGAATGGATTCTAAACAGAAATGTGAGAGCATATGAAGGTATAAATCTCACTGATGTAGGTGACTATATCAACAAATGCAGAATATTTTAATACTGGAATGGTGGTATATAAATCATTTTTTAACTCTAGTATAAAAACTAAAGGACAAAAGTGTTAACAATAATGACAATCACAAAAATTTGTCAATAAATACAAAATATAAATTCTGGCATCAAAACAGAGTGTAAGCATAGGAAATAAAAGTGTAGAGTTTTTGTATGTGATTGAAGTTAACTTGGTATCAGATTAAAACTTACTGTTACAAGATATTTTATGTAAACCTCACAGTAACTTCAAAGAAAAAATCTGCGACACATAAAAATAGATGAAGGGGTGGCTGGGCCCCAGTGCTTCACACCTGTAATCCCAGCACTTTTGGAGGCCAAGGCAATAAGAGTACTTGAGGCTGAGAGTTTGAGACCAGGCTAGGCAACATAGCAAGATCTAGTCTCTTCAAAAAAATTAAAAAGTAGCCAGGCATGGTGGCACACTAATGTATTCCCAGCTACTCTGGAGGCTGAGGTTGGAGGATCACTTGTTCTCACGAATTTGAGGTTGCAGTGAGCTATAACTGTGCCACTGCATTCCAGCTTAGGTGACAGTCTTGGTGACAGAGTGAGATCCCCTCTCTAAAAAGAAAAAAAAGCGGCGGGGGAGGGGGGGAGAATAAAAGTGTGTCATTACAAAATTAATCAAATCAGAAAGGAAATAGCAAGAGAGGAAGAAAGGACTAAAAGAAGTACAAAAAAAAAATGAACAAAATTGTAATGATTTGTTACCTAACCATAATTACTTTAAATGTAAATATATTGAACTCACCACTCAGAAAATACAGAAGAGCTGAATGGATAAAAATTTTTTAAAAATCACCAATATCCAACCTTACGCTTCTCACAAGAGACTCATTTTAGATCTAAGGACAGACAGGCCCAAAGTGAAGGGATGAAATAAAATATTCCATGCAAATATTAACCCAAAGAGAGTAGAAGTAGCTATATTTATATTGGATGAAACAAACTTTTAGACAAAATCTATCACAAGAAAAAAAGAAGGTTACTACATGATAATAAAGGTGGCAATTCATCTAAAGGCTATAACAAATATAAATATATATGCACCCAACACTGGAGCACCTAAATATGTAAAGCAAAACATTGACGGATATGAAGGGGAAAGTGGAGAGTAATATAATAATAGCGTGGACTTCAATACTCTACCTTTAACAATGTACAAATCATACAGACAGAAAATAAAGTGACAGCAGACTTGAATAGCACTATATACCAAATGTATACAACAGATATGTACAGAACATTCCATCCAACAGCAGTGGAATAAACATTCTTCTCAAGTGCACACAGGACATTCTCTGGGATATGATATGTTAGGCCACAAAGCAGTTCTAAACCAATTTAAAAATATTGAAATCCTATCAAGTATCATTTCTGACCACAGTGGTGTAAACCAGAAAACAACAGGAGTAATTTTAGAAAATTTGCATATGTGAGGAAATTAAACAGCATTCTCCTAAACAACCAATGAGTCAAGGAAGATATCAAAAAAGGAAATAAAAAGTATCATGAGGTAAACAAAAATGGAAACATAACATACCAAAACTTATATTAACAGAATGCAGATAAAGCAGTACTAAGAGGGAAGTATACAGCAACAAATGCCTACATTAAAACACAATAAAGATCTCAGGTAAACAACCTAACTTTACACCTCAAAGAACTAGACAAACAACAAACTAAGCTCGAAGTTAGTAGAAGAAAGAAAATAATAACGATTGAAGCAGAAATAAATGAAATAAAAGAAAACATTAATGAAACTAAGAGTTAATTTTTTTAAAGATAGTCAAAGCCCACAAACCTTTAACTAGGCTAAGAAGAAAAAAAGAGAAGCCTCAAATAAACACAATCAGAAATGAAAGAGAAGATTACAGCTGATGCCACAGAAATAACAAAGCTCATAAGAGGTATTACGAACAATTATGTGCCAACAAAGTGGATAACCTAGAAGAATCAAATAAACCCCTAGACACAGACTTTTAAGACTAAATCAAGAAGAAATGGAAAGTCTGAACAGACCGATTACAAATATGAAGGTAGAATCAGTAATAAGAAAACCTCCCAACAAGGTAATGCCAGATGGCTTCAAAGGTAAATACTGCCCAACACTGAAAGAAGAATTAATAACAATGCTTTTAAATTCTTTCAGAAAACAGAAGGAACACTTTCAAACTTATTGTATGAGGCCAGCATCACCCTGACACCAAAGCCAAAGGCAACACAGGAGAAGAAAACTGCAGGCCAATATCCCTGATGAACATAGATGAAAAAATTATCAACAAATTAGTAGTAAACTGAATTCAACAGCACACTAAAAGCATCATACACTGTGACCAAGTAAGGTTTATCCCTGGGATGCAAAGATGGTTTAACATATGGAAATCAACAGATGTGATACACTACATTAACAGTGATGGATTAATAAAATGATCTCAATAGAAGCATAAAGAGCATTTGACAAAATTCAATACTCTTTCATGACATAAACTCAATGAATTAGGTGTAAAAAGAACTTACCTCAACACAAGAAAGACAGAATGCAAAAGATGATAAAAGGCCAAAAACATTTTCTCTAAGATCAGGAACTAGGCAAGGATGATCACTCTTGCCATTTCTATTTACCGAATTATTGACACTCCCAGTCAAAGCAATTAGGCAAGAAAAAGAAATAAAAGGCATTCAAACTAAAAAGGAAGAAGTAAAATTATCTCTGTATTTAAATGACATAATCTTAAATATAGAAAACCCTAAAGACTCCACCAAAAATACTTTTAAGACTGATAAATGAATTCGGCAAAGTCACAGGATTTAAAATCAACATACAAAAATTGGTTGCATTTCTGTACAGTGTAAGCATGCAATCCAAAAAGGGAGGTAAGAAAATAATCCCATCTAAAATAGTATTAAAAAGAACAAAACTAGAGAAATAAACCTAAGGAGGTGAAAGATGTGTACACTGAAACTATGAAACATTGATTAAAAAAATAAAAGCAGACAAAATAAATGGAAAGAGCCTGCGCTCATGGATTAGATGCATTAATATTGTGAAAATATCCGTAATACCTAGTCTACAGTTTCAATGAAATCGCTAGCTAAATCCCAGTGATATTTTTTTTTTTAACAGAACTAAAAAAAATCCTAAAATTCATACGGAACCCAAATGGACTTCAAATAGCCAACACAATTTTGAGCAAGAAAAATAAAGCTGGAGGTTTCACATTTTCTGATTTACAAATATATTACAAAGCAACAGCAATAAAAACATGGTGACACTGACAGATACATAGATATATACACCAATGAAACATAACAGAGAGCCCAGAAATAAACTTTTACATACATGATCAACTGATCTTCAACAAGGGTGCCAAGAATACACACCATGGAAAGGATAGTATTTTCGATAAATAGCATTGGGAAAATTGGCTATCCACATGCCAAAGAATGAAATTGGACACTTTACACCATACACAAAAATCAATTCAAAATGGATTAAGGACATAAATGCATGACCTGAAACCATCAACCTCCTAGCTGAAAACATAGGGGAAAAAATTCTTGACATTGGCCTTGACAATAATTTCTTAGATGTGGCAACAAAAACACAGGCAACAAAAGCAAAAATAGATGTAGATATTATATTTGGAAGTAGGATGTAGATATTATTCATGTCATGATCCTGTGAAGATTCTTGTTTTCTGTCCTCCTTGATTATGCAATAAATGTATTTTTCACCCCAATGATGATCCACACTATATAGGAATATGAGGAAAAGAGGTTACTCCCTGTATAATATGAGGTCTTATTGTTAATACAGAAAATTCTCAATGTCTGTTTGATATTGATCAAAGTTCAAATTTAAAATTTGCACTCTTTATTTTGATCTGTACATCTATTATTCTTTTTGTATTTCTATTTATTACTATATAAATCCCTAAAGTTTGTGAAAGATGTGTCTTCTAATGCAGTGCTTCTCAAACATTCTGTGCTACGCATCACCAGTTATATTGCCAAATGTAGATTCTGATTGAATAGATCTACAATTGGTCCTAAGAGCCTGCATTTCTAACAAGTAGATGCCAGTCCTGCTGGACCTGGTACACATCCTGAGTAAGAAGATCATATGTGCACTCAACATAGATCTGTGCTGCTCCTACCGGAGAATGCCTTTTTCTGTGCTACCTGTGGTAAGTGAAAAAACATGCGTGTGTGCATTTGTGGTGTGTAAGGGAGGCAAGTAAGAGAAAATTATAATTTATCCTGCTATTTGGATTCCAAGATAAGTGCTAGCATAAAATGTCTTGCTTTCATTAATCAACTATTTATCCCTGAATCAACATCTCTGCTGGTGGAAGTGGGTTGGGGTGTTATTATTCAGCCATGTTATACTACACATTTAATGTCATTCATTTATTTACTGACAACTATTTATTAGGTAGTATATGCTGGAGAATATATTGAGCTGCAGCTATAGATTGGTGCTTGAGATGTGATCCTTCCATTCAAAAATTCCATACTTAAATGGAAGAGATGGACATGGTAAGGAAAATGATAATGTTGAGTTAAATACAAAGCAATATATTAACACAGAGGAGAAGATAAAAACTACATTTATAGGATCCAGGAATGTTTCACAGAGGGTGTGACTTATTCTGAGACTTGATGAGTGAGAAAGAATATTTAGGCAGCAGACCATTATGGAAGGGCATTTCTTACAGAGGCAGTAGCACTTGCAAAAGCAAAGAGGCGTTAAAACGCATGGTATACTCAGGGAACCGCAGGTAGTTCAGGGTGATTACAGGGGAGTAGCAAAAGATTAGACGAGAAAAGAAGGCAAACCATCAAATCATGAAAAGCTTTTATTCCAAGAAAAATAGATTTTTATCTCATAGGCAATGTGGAAATATTGAGTTGTAGACTTTTAGAAAATAATTTCAGTAGTGGTATCAAAAACCGAATAATAAAAAGGCAAGTTTGGAGGGTTTCAAATTACTACAAGAAAAAAAACAATGAGTTTTGAACTGAAGTCGTATCAGTGAAGATACGGACAAATATTCTAGAGGTAGAAATGACAGGACTTTGTGGGAAAATGGACATTAGAGTTAAGACTAAGGAAAAAATTAATTTTCAGATTTAAAGGTGGGGGATATGATGGCATTTGCTAATGCTTTGCATGTATAAGTGTAGAATTATTCTGGAAGTAGTAATGAGGAGTTCAGTTTTTATTTTGTTGAGTTTGAGTGTTTTGTAGGAAAATCCACAACTGCGCATCCGTTGGTTGAGAATATGTAGCTTAAACAAAATACACATGGAATATGAAAACTGGATCCTCCTATTAGCCGGGATCACCATCGTAAGACTCTTTGTAGTTCAAAAGTGCTGTTTTGGTGAACGATGCCGCTGGGCTATCCACAAAGTCAACGTTCATAATTGTTCTTCTGACTTGCTTTGGAATTTGAACAGCCCAAAGACCATAAGATGATAATAATTTTTTTCATGATGTTATGTAATAGCAAGAATGATTAATGATTTTGGAGAGGTACTACTAATTATTTAAACTATAAGCATTTTCTGATGGCTTTGATGCATAGAATGCTACTTAAGAATTAACTGTATTTTTATAATAAGATGACAGAACTAAGTCTGACATTTTTGAAAAAGATACTCTGAAGCAATATCATTCTGATATTTCAGATAAGCGATTTACAGCAGTTTGTGGTATCAGAAAGTTTGGAGGAGATGAGATTGGGTGCATTCAGGGTGGTACGGCTGAGAATATTAACAGATGACATTACTTGATGATATGTAAATAGATGAGAATGGGCATGATTTGATCCCAGTGGATAAATGATCAGGCAGAATGGAAGCTTCTATAATTTTAATTCTCCTCCTTACCTTTCTTATAGCATTCAAGAAGGAAGTCAGCTCCTTAGATAGTAAATGATTAGTTTATATGAATATACTGGGTATAACAATTATACAAGGGCTTCTGATAAAGTGTGACTGCTAAGGTGATTACATTGAAAATGAAAGGAAACTAAAAATGAGAATGGCTGAAGCTAGGATTGGTTATATTGGGACAAAATACAAGTACTCATACTGGTGAGCTGATAGGTTGTCTGCAGTCATCATACAAAGCAAAGAGTTATTATAGCTTGTGATTATTTTTATTTACCTACACATCAAACTGATGAGATGAGGTTTACATTTGCTGTACTTCTTTGTTTCCAGCTGACTATCATTTACTTTCAAGATTAAAAGAGAAATTTATTGAACTGTAACATCAAAATACTTATTAGTAAATTGCTATGTAATTATATATATTTTTTATATATTTATACATGGCTTACCTAAATCTGCAACCAAAGCCTCTAGTAACTTTGTATAACTCTGCACCATTAATTTCTTCAGAGTGACATTCTGATGTGAGCTGAACAGATGGAATTGCGGGATTGTTCTAGCAAATTTATCATAAAAAATGCATCCGACACCTGTGTAATTTGCCTAATCATTTTCCTAATAAGCTCCCACCATTAATTATGCACGATTTCCACAATGCAATCAAGATAAAAGTAAATCTGATGACTTAATACCCTTCAAAATAATTGGTTCACCCAACACAAGGCCTCCTTTGCTTTCCGTAGCCATTTTAGTTAATTAGAAAAAGGGTGCACCCTGTTGGAGTCAGCAGAACGGAGGCTGATCGCTTGGTGGGAGGTAGACCTGCTGGGTGTTTGGGCAGGAGTCAAGGATATTAACTCGTGAACGAATAGGAGATAATTTTTGCCCCTTCCTCTTCGTTTCTTCCTTTCACAACCCTCCCTCCAACTTGCCTGCTTCCCTCCACCCCGCCCCAGTAGCAAACAGATGCGATTAGTGTTCTTCAGCCGTCAGAAAACTGACTGCAGGACTCTGCGGGTCTAATGAGAATCAACTTTTCCGAGGCTGCTGTCTTGCGGTGCAGTCCACCTGTCACCATCATTAGGTGCAGCATGTGCCTTGAATTCACTTTGCTAAATGAGATTTACAGGCCCCACTGAAACCCATCCTGCAGCATCCCTGCTTCAATTAGCTAAAGATTAATTGTCTGAGAAAGGGAATGAAAGTTTTACTTCGACTGACCTGAAAAAAAAGGTAAAAAAAAAAAAAAAAAAAAAGAAAGTATGGTTCAGGTATTCCACATAGGCCTGAGGCAGTGTGGAAAAACGTGATAATTTAAAGGTGCTGCAAATTTCCTACACCTCGCCTGGATGAATGAAATTAACTAGCACTAAAAGCTGTCAAATTAAAGGTTGACTTCTGGATATTAGCGCCTTAAATGTCACCGAATATTCTCTCTTTCTTTTTTTTTTTTTTTTTTTTTTTTCTTTTTGGCAAACATTCCCGTCAGCACACCTGCACATGCACACAAACATTTTCTTACTGCTGTTCCTGCTAACTGCTTGTTCGTGCCCAGCCGGGAGTTACTTGCTATAAATCTTTGATGTAACCATGGCTACAGAACAACTGGCAGTTACAAAATTTCCTCCATGTTAATGTTACACTAATTATGTTTGAATATGTTTTAATATAGAAAAAGATTTGGAGGTGAGAAAAGCTTCTGGAAAAAGGGCAGAATGTAGGATCTCTGCACCCACCTGCCACGTTTCCTATGCTAGTCAGACACACAGAGTCCTTGAGTGGAGGTATGTCAGTAGTAACTAGAATTTCTTGATTTCTAAATCTTAATGCAAACGATGAGTTAAAAACTTCAATATTATTTGGAATACCCTAATATGAATAGACAATTTAATTATTTTTAGAATTGTGGGTTACGCACCGAAGTATTAGGATTTCATTAGGAAATAGGAAAACTTCTCTTATTAACTAAAATTCATTTTTAACTGATTAAATAAAAACATTTAGTGTTTCTAATATTTAACATGAAGACTGCCACTGGTAACCTCACTTGGCTAGCATGTGAGACCCACTGTAGAGTTCGTGAGGGAAGAGGGGACATATCACACATTCGGGGGCAGAAGTTATCAAAGGCCTTCATTCTTCAGTTCATTTTTGGCATATCTCAACTGACCACAACCTGTTTCTTCCAGTTTAAATTTGTGGGTTGTAGCATCTAGTTTTAACTAATAAAATATCACAAAAGAAAAAACATGCATGGGCAAAATCCTAACCGAGACAGCATGTAAATAATACTAAATATGACAGCACAGAAGAACAATTAAAAAAAAAAATAGCAGAACTGACATGCCTCTAGAAGAAAAAATGGTGGTTTAATAAAATTTGAAAAATATTGAATGGATTCTTTTACAAATATTGGAGAATCTATTTGAAATATGCACTTGAATCCCCTCTCGGTAACAGTGAATCTCACTCTAAGAACATGTTTTACTATGAGTTATTAACTAACAATAGCATGAAGCACTATGATTTGAAAGTCTACTAAAAATATTATTTATTTTATTGACTTTTTAAACTGTATTTATATTTATGCTTTATAATGTGTATATTTTATTAGTACAGTTAGCATATACACAGCTTGCAAGCATATGAATATATATAACAGGCATATGCT
>RJWJ010046452.1:0-11344 GCA_004363605.1 Indri indri | reverse complement strand
AAAAAAAAAAAAAAAAAAAAAAAAGGAAGAAAGAAATAGTGGCAATTATTGGATCCATAGGAATTTCCTTCCTTCCCCAGGTCAGTGGAGGGGAGGGTGCCTGAGGGGCGGAGGGGGTGGGGATGAGCCAATATAAACACAGTCTGGGTCAGCGGCCCCAACCGGTTCTACTGGCTGTGCCAGGCAGGCTGAGGCTCCAGACCAATCTGGGATCTGTCCCTCTTCCTAGCGGACTGAGCCCCATGGACACACCCATCCAAGGACCCGTGGCAAGGAGGGAGGGTGGGAGGGGTGACGCAGGCTGTGTGAAGTTCCTTGTGCAGCTCCTCGCTGGAAGTTGTTAAGTATCAGATGAGCGATTGTGGACTGTCAGGCGCTAGGCCAAGCACCAGAGGGCTTCCTGGGGCCACCCCAACCCGGGGCGCCCGGCCAGAGCCCAGGCTGGCCATTCCAAGCTCGGCCTCCAGAGCCACACAGACCTGAGCACAAACCGGGCTCTGCCGCTTTCATGGTGCCGACAAGTGCCTTCCTTCACCTCCCTGAGTGTCAGGCCCATATCTGCAGATGGACAGGGATGAGGATGGATGTGAGACACCCGCCTGCACAGTGAGGCTTGCACAGCACCAGCCTGGCACACAGTAAGTGCCCAATAAGTGAGAGCTGCTATATTGGCTCCAGTCAGCTCTGCCCACATAATAACTTTTCATTGAGAAATGCAGGGCACTTCCTACTGACGCCTGTTGAACAAAATTGATGACCTAAGAAGAAAGACACATCTTTTGTGGAGGGACCCAATCAAGACGTTTTTACTCTGGGGCTGGAGAGGAGAGAGGAGGAAGTGCCCTAGCAATTTTGTTCGATTTTTTGGTCTTTCCATAGATAGGCACTGGGGTTTTTAAAAAGGTTAGTCCCCAGGAAGGTGCCCGGTTACGTTCGGCGTCTGGCTGTGCCTGACAGTCAACATTCAGTGCGTGTTCAACAGTTTCATTCAGGATGTGAGCTTGACGATTGAACGGATGAAGGAATGGTGGATGAATGAAGGAATGGACTGTTCGTCCATTCCAGGGAAGCGGTTGGTGAGAGATCGCTCCGCCCATCCTCCCCCATCGCGTCCTTCCTGGGCCTCCAGCTCCGCCCCCTTCTGCCCCCCCAAACCCAGCCCTGATGCTCCTTCAACTCTCTGTTGCGCCCTTCCCACGCTCATTCCGCAGTTCCAGGCACCACACGCGCGCGCGCACACACACACGCACACACACACACCCTGAGCGTGCAACTCCAGCTCCTCCGACACCCACATCCACCAGCCTGGGGAGAACGGGGAAGACCAAGGGATGAAGCTCCCCGCTGTTTAGACAAAGAGGTCCAGACCCAACGCAGATGAAGAACAGGTGAAGAGCAGAACAGACCCACGTGGAGAGGGGCAGCTAGACCCCTACGCGACCTGCAGACATCTGATGTGATGGACAGCTCCGAGAGTCTTTGCCAAGAAAGGTGTCTAGATTCCCAGGCCCGGGTCCTCTACAAGCCCCATGTTGTTCAGGCCTCAGAACCTCGACTAAAGCTCGCTCAAGCAAAGGGGGGATTTATTCTTGGCTCAGAAACTGGGAAGTCCATGGGTATTTTAGCTCAGGCGTAGCTGGATCCAGAGGCTCGCATGATGTCATCAGGGCTTGTTTGCTGTCTCTTGGCACTTCCTGTCTCTCCTTGGCCTCTTCTTAGGTTTCCTCTGTGGCATGAACAAGACGGCACCGGCCAAGGCCACTGCAGTCACACAGGGCTGCGTGTTCAAATGATCCCGTGTGTGAGTTTTAATGCTGTCTTGAAATCCATAATCATTTCATCTTTGAGTTTATTGTGTAAGTGAGGTCTGGAACAATGGAGCATGCGCCAGGGGCTTGAAGCTTCAACCCACGTGCAGCCCTGTCTCCTGCCGCCTCCCCACCTCCCTGCGACAGGTTCTTGGCCCCCCGCTACCCTAATTCCTGGCCCTCTGGTTCCCTGGCCCCGGGGCCTGCACTGTCTCTCCCTCCCATCCTTGGCAGGGACCTGGATACAGGCACAGAGGGGGTAGGATCAGGCATACGCAGCAGCTTGCAGAGCATGGTGGCAGCCATTGCTGCCCTGGGGTGGCAGCACCACAGCCCATCTGGCAGCCAGCCAGAGACCACGCCTAGATGTGGGGTGAGCCTCTTGCCTACCCCACCCGGGTACTGAGATCCTTAGGGACCAACCCTCTGCTGTAGGTTGAGGTGTGGCCCATACAAAGGGGAGGAACCTCGCTGAGGCTCTGACATCAGTCTGGGACTGGGGGGAGGGTTAATCCAGCAGCCGCGGCCAGGCCCAAGGAGAGGGAGCACCCACCTGGGAAGGCACAGAGCTGGAGGGGGCCTGGGTGGGTGTGAACTCCCCGGGCAGTGTCCCCCATAAGAAGAAGCACTCCCTGTGGGGTGGGGGGAAGGGTGTCCTCTCCTCCTACAAAGTCCCTGAGCCTGGCTTGTGTGTTTGTCTTTTCTGGCCAGCTCAAGGCAGCCTCAGGGACAAGCCACCAAATTCAAATTGTATATTATCAGTGATTCTGCACTCGAATTAAATGCGCTGATGTTTGCACTTAAAACTGGTATTACATAATGTAAAGACGAATAGTAAAATTCATGCTCATTATTTAAAATTTTAATTTTTCTGTACTTAGAATGACATTACATAGAAAATTAAAAACACCATGACATGGCTGGGCATGGTGGCTGACACCTATAATCCCAGTGCTTTGGGAGGCCGAGATGGGAGGATCACTTGAGCCCAGGAGCTCGAGACCAGCCTGGGCAACATAGCAAGACGCCATCTCTACAAAAAACTAAAAAATTAGCTGGGCATGGTGGTGCGCGCATGCAGTGCCAGCTACTGGGGAGGCTGAGACAGGAGGATCGCTTGAGCCCAGGAGTTCAAAGCCACAGTGAACTATGAACGCACCGCTGCACTCCAGCCTGGGTGACAGAGTGAGACCTTGTCTCTAAAAAACAAACAAACAAAAACACCATGACAAGCTGAGAGAGAAACCATGGAAGGAAGAAAAGTGTTCTATGTACCTTTATGGCAATTTTTCCTGCTTTCTGAGCAAGGGACCCTGCATTTCCATTTGGCACTGGGCCAACAGCTTATGTACCTGGCCCTGCCACCAGCGTGCCCAGGATAGCATCAGCCCTGGCAGAAGAGGTACCTTCCCAATTGCTTCAACAGGAAGTACCGGAGCACATGGGTCACATGCATATCCCTGAGCCAAGCACAGTGGATGGGGAGGCAGGGGCGCTCTGATTGGCCAGTTCCCTAAGCCCAGGGGCCAGTCAGCCCCATCTCAGCCCTTCCGATGGGTCCTCCACAGGGCAGAGGAAAGAGCTGACAGCCACGGCCCCCACTGTGCTTCCTCCACACGCCCCTCACGCTTAGTTTAAAAAGCAAAAAATGAAAATGCCAGCCGGGCAAGAGAAAGCATTTAGTCCCACTCTCCTGGTTCATATCTCCGCAGACCCTTTGCTGGGTGGGTCCTCCTCCCCTTCCTCTAGATGCTGAGGTGGCCCCAGGCTCCGGCCTCGGGCCCCTTCTCTCTTCCAGCCACCTTCCCCTGGTCCCAGGAATCCACGGACGGCTCTCTCCAGCCAGACGTCTGTGCCGAACACAAGCCTGAGGTCCCGGCCCTGTTTGGCCTCTGTCCTTGGGGTACTGACATCTCGGAGCCCGCCGGTCTGCACCTGACCCCGAGAGCCCCTCGGCACTGCTTCCACCCCGCCTCTCCCATCCAGTCCATGGCGCCACCACCCAGCATGTTGCTCAGGCGAAAATCTTCAGAACATCTTGACTCGTTCTTTCCCCACAAAGCCAAACCCAGTCCATCAGCAAACGCTGTGGGCTCTCCTCAAGGATGCGCGTGAGCCACCTCCGCGCTGTCATCGCTTCTGCTCTCGCTGGCCGCAGCTCCTCTCGCCTGACCGCCCCGGCCTCGCAGCTGGCCTCCTCGCCTCCCTCTGCTACACTCACTACCTTTGAGCGTGTCGGCGCTGGTCCACAGCGCCCCTCAACTCGAAATTCCCAGTGGCGTAAACCCTTAAAACTGGTTGGTGAGTGAAGCTCGTGTGTAGCGTTTGCCGATTCCTAAGGCGCAAATACTCCCACCTTGGCCAATTTCGAGCTACCAGTGTGACATCACCGAACTCGGAGTGGGACAGGTGTGCACAGTCTGCCCTGCAAGCCGGTCTGAGCGACTCTAGCACACTGCTGCTCCCGCCCCGCCCAGGACAAAACACAAAGTCCTTCTGTGGCCTGTGGCCTGTCACCCTGCCTGACCCAGCCTGGCCACCTCTCCACTTGTCCCCACTCTGCCCGTCACTCAGTGCACTTCAGCCTCCCCCACACTGTTGCCCACCGTGTCAAGGCTGTTCCCATCTCAGAGCCTTAGCATTCGCTGTTCCCTCCACTGGAATGTTCACTCAGCTCTTTGCATGGTTAACTGTCTCACTTACTCAGGTCTCTGCTCAAACGTCACCCCGACCCCCCTCTATAATAATACCCTCTATCACAATCCCCTCACGTTTTCCTTTTTCTTTTTTTTCTTTTCTTTTTTTTTTTTTTTTTTTTTGAGACAAGAGTCTCGCTCTGTTGCCCTGGGTAGAGTGCAGTGGTGTCATCATAGCTCATTGCAACCTCAAACTCCTGGGCTCAAGCGATCCTCTTGCCTCAGCCTCCCGAGTAGCTGGGACTGCAGGTACACATCACCACACCCAGCTAATTTTTCTATTTTTAGTAGAGAAGGGGTCTCACTCTTGCTCAGGCTGGTCTCAAACTCCTGACCTCAACGGGTCCTCAAGCCTCGGCCTCCCAGAGTGCTGGGATCACAGGCATGAGCCACCGCACCCGGCCTGACCCTCATTTTTTTCATAAGCTTTATTGCTGCCTAATGTTTCACTGTGCACTTATTTGTTGATTCGCCTTCTTCCTCACTAGAGGCAAACTCTACAAAGGCGGGAGTTCGTCAGTTCACCTCTCTGTCCCCAGCACATGGAGAGAACAGTACCTGGCACATAGTAGGTGCTCAATAAACTCCTGTGGCAGGCACTGGGATGATGGCTGTGAACGAGCCCGGCCCCTGTCAGTGAAGCAGAGAAGGCCCCAGAGGGAGGCAAGGAGGCCAGCAAAGGTGGCCCGGCTGTTTCTGGGAGGGTCTTGGGTCCGGAATGAGCACCGTGGCCTTTATCCTGCTATAGCAGATGGCATCCCGAGGTTATCAAAACCAGGGCAGCTTCCTCTCAGTGCCTCTCTGTCTCTCCACCCTCAGGAATGTCCTGCACACTCAGCCTGCCCAATGCCAAGTCCAAGCAGTCTGCCCTGTCTCCATCAAGGGTGCTGCCCAAGCTTGGGAGGGAACCCCAGAACCACAAACCCTCAGAGCTTGGGACACTGGGCAGTCATCCTACCAGCCTGGCCCTCCATGGGCCCTCAGAGCTCCTGCACTGGGGGCAGGGGGGCAATTGGCACCAGGGCCCTGCCCAGCACCTGTTGTCCAGCTTTTTGTAGGATAACTTCAAGGATGGGGAACTTACTTTTATTCATTCATTCATTCATTCATGGTTCAACAAATAGTTATTGGGCACCTACCTACTCTGGACTAGCCACCGTTTCAGGCCCTGGGGACTCAATGGTGGCCACAACAGACCTGCCCCTGCCCTCACTGAGCTTACATTTTACTGAGAGAGGAGATGATAACCAGGTAAACAAGTCAGTAGATAATAAAGTCTTGTAAGTGTCACCAAGGCAACCAGACCAGAGGGCAGGATGGAGCACAGCTGGCGTGGGGAGGCTCGCTCCGCAGCAACCAGGAGAATGTGGGAAGCACCACTCTAAGGAGGCAGCATCTGAACTGAGGCCTGAACATCCAGAGGGAGCCACTGCTTAGCCTGGGGCTCAGGCAGTCCAAGCTGAGGGGACAGCAGGTGCAAAGGCCCTGGGGCAGTAATGAGTTTAGCATTTTGGAGGACCAAGGAGAGAGCTGTAGGATTGAAGCACAGGGAGTGGAGACAGAGGAGAGGGCCACCGGCCCAGATCACCTAGTGGAGACTTCTGTTCGCCATGAGGAGCCACCTGAGGGATCTGATGAGATTTACCTTCAAGCAGCTCCAGCCAGAGCCAGGTCTGGAGGGCAGAGCGGAGTCAGGAGGCCAGAGAGGAGACCGTGCCAGGCGTGGCCCAGTGAGAGCAGATGGTGGCTGAGACTGAGCAGCCGCAGTGCAGGGAAGGGACGATTTGGGTTCAACTGGAGGAGGACCCAATAGGACCTGCTCATGGGTTGGATTTGGGGGTGGAGGGCAGGAAGGAATTAAGGATGACACCTGGATTTGGGGCCCGATGGCGTCCACTGAGATGGGCGGCCTGGGCCAGGGGAGAGCCAGGAGCCCGCTGGGCCATGACCAGTTTGCGCTGCTGCGGCGAAGTCTTCCTATTGCCCCGCTGCATGTGGCCCGCCACACCGGCCCTCTTAGGACCTGGCGTCTGGCACACCCGGGTTCCACCCTGACCCCACCAGGACGAGCTAGCGACCCTGGACAGCCACTGAACTCCTCCGAGCCCCACCATCGTCATCCCTTCAATGGGAACAGGATGCCCCTTTTCCTGGCTCCCATGGGGACTCCACGAGGGGACATGTAAAGCACACCTCGCAGGCCAACACGGCAGGATACACGCTACCAGCCAGAACTGTCACTGCTGCCATTGCCATCCTGCCTCTTTGTCATCTTTGTGTGACTCAGCCCTGCCTCCCAGAAAGAAGTGCGACCCTGGAAAGAGGCACCTCTCAGATGGGGCCCGGGCCCGGGACCAGTCCTGGAGAAGCAGGAGGAAGGGGAGGAGGGCTCTCAGGCCACCTCGGTGGGGACAGCACACGGCAGCTGGGGCCACCCTGAGGTCTCAGGTTGGGCCCCAGGGAGAGGCTGCAGGAGCACGAGCTTTGATGGGAAAGACCCTGCACCTCCCCTGACCAGCCAGCGACCTGACCCACCTGAGCCTGGGTTTGCTGTTCGGTGAAAAGAGGACACGGTTGGCCTGCGGTGAGCACGGGCGAGCCAGGCTCCCGAGCACCTAGCTCAGGGCCTCATGTGCAGGCTGCCCTCAGGAGCCACTGGTTCCAAGGGCTCTGGTGGACACCAGGGGCCAGGCCAGGCAGCTTCTGGGGCCTCGGGCAGCAGTGGCAACTGAGGACACTGGGGCCAGGAGTTTGCGCTGCATGGGGCAGGAGCCACTCCTAAAGGACCCGCCAGGCTAGCATGGCCCAGGCTGGAAGTCAGGGTCAGCAGCCGGCAAGGGGACAACCACCCCAGCTGCAGATGCCCGCTACGCCTCCAAGCCTGCCCGAGGTCCTTGCTGCTGGGGACCCTTGTCCTGCCCGCAGGGGAGCCTCCCCACCTTGTCCTTGAAAGGGCCCACAGATCCCTGCATGCCGCTGTATCCTCCTGAAACCTCCATGAGGGAAGGGACCGCGCCTGCCTCCTCCAGGGCCCTCAGCGTCTCCTCAGAGCTTCGCAAGGGCCTGGCGTGGAGGGAGCGCTCAGAAAACGTCCACCGGATGGATGAACGGCCATTGCTGAGCTCAGTGGTTAGAAATGTCCATTCTGGGGCCCGATGGCCCAGGTTTGAACACCACTTCCCCTCTGTGCCTGGGTCACCACGTGCCCACCTCACACAGTGGCTGGTGAAGATTAAATGAGACGGTGCCAGCAAAGCTGTTTCCGTTCAATGGCTTGTATGGGCACCCCTGTGAGGCCATGTTTACTTATCTCATTTCTACAGGAGGAAACGGAGGCTCAGAGGGGTTAGGCAATGGCTCAAGGTCACACAGCAGCAAGTGCAAGAGCTGACTCCAGAGCCCGTGCACACCTTGACCACAACACTCCTCCCCAACCCCCGTGCAGAGGTTAAGAGCTGGCTCTAGAAGGGCCTGTGGAGTCCGTAAGTCCAGGCAGGAAGGCAACCCGAATGTCCTAAGTGGAGGTCTGGGCAGGCCTCCCAGCCTGCCCGTCCCGCCCGGGGCTGGCCTCCAGTTACCCAAGGATGAGTGTCTGCACTCTGCCTGCTTTTGCAGGGTCCCTTTTGAAAAGCCCCAACTTAGTCTCCAGCAAATAAGGAAGGTAAAGGAACGGGTGCACACACAGACCGAGTGATCTCTCTAGAGGTCGGCAAAGGTCTGGCCAGGGAGGGTGGCGGCAGACAGAGGGGAGAGCATCAAGACCAGAACTAGGGACACGCTGGCTGCCCTGCCGGGAGAGGAAGCGCCTCATGGAGCTCCGACTGCGGGCCGGCCGCATGGTGGGCAGGCTGCCTCATCACCGCGGCGCCGGACGGCCACGTTCACATGCAGAGCAGTGAACCCAGGCTCAGAGAGGGGAAGGCCCCTGCCCAAGGTCCTTCCTGGGTGCTGTCCCAAGTGTCCCTGGTGCCGGGCACAGTGCTTTGACGCCACCTGCTCAGGGGAGGATGGTGGATGAAGCTGGACCCACCAGGGGCTCTGCCCCTTTTCTGGGGTTCAGGAAAACACCCCTAACAGTATCACAAGCTCTGGGGAAAATGGAATAATTCATCCTTGGTTTATAATCAAGTTCCCAATCCAGACCACAGGCAGGAGAAAGAGCACCTCAACTCTGGGATTGAATTCTGGATCCAACCCATGTCTGCTGGGGTCCCAAGAACAGGAACTGGGTCCCAAAGGCCACTGCCAGGCCAGAGGGGCTACAGACACCCTTCAGGGGACTGCTCGCCTCACCTCCCCCTAGTCCAAAGGCTCCATGAGGAATCAGCTGCCTCCCCTCGCTGGGTCCAGCCCAGGCGGTTTCTTGTTTCTTTTTTTTTTTTTTTGAGACAGAGTCTTACTCTCTTGCCTGGGGCAAGTGCCATGGTGTCATCCTAGCTCACAGCAACCTCAAACTCCTGGGCTCAAGCAATCCTACTGTCTCAGCCTCCCAAGTAGCTGGGACTACAGGCATGCACCACCATGCCTGGCTAATTTTTTCTATGTATATTTTTAGCTGTCCAATTAATTTCTTTCTATTTTTGGTAGAGACGGGGTCTCGCTCTTGCTCAGGCTGGTCTCGAACTCCTGAGCTCAGAACGATCCACCCGCCTCGGCCTCCCAGAGTGCTAGGATTACAGGCGTGAGCCACCGCGCCCAGCCAGGCGGTTTCTTAAACACTGTTCATCCGACCATGCTCCACTCCCGGAAGCCCCCAGCCCCACCTGCCCACGCCCTCTCAGGGGGTCTCTGGGCCAAATCACCTGCCAAGAACACACCTCCCCTTCCTGTACCTTGATATATCTGAGCAACGCCCCCTCCTTTCTCTCCCTCCTGCCTGGAAGGACAAGCCCCCTCCTTCCTGCTGGGTGCATGATCCCCTGGTGGTTTTTTTTGTTTGTTTGTTTGTTTTGAGACAGAGTCTCATGCTGTCACAGGGGCTAGAACGTCAAACTCCTGGGCTCAACCAATCCTCTGGCCTCAGCCTCCCGAGTAGCTGGGACTACAGGCGCACGCGCCACCACGCCCATCTAATTTCTTTCTATTTTTAGTAGAGATGGGGTCTCGCTCTCATTCAGGCTGGCCTCAAACTCCTGACCTCAAGTGATCCTCCCGCCTCGGCCTCCCATCCCTGGTACTCTTTAGGGGGAAAATCTTTTTAATCAGTTTCGCTTATTTTTCTTATCACAAAAGAAGTATGTGGTCTGGTTTCATAGGCATCAAGAAAAAAAAAGTAGTATGTGAACATTGTGGAAAAATTTAAAAATCAAATATGAAAAACATAAAGCAAAGTTAAAACTTACCACAATCACCTTTCTTTTGTGGTTCAGTAATGTTTAGCGTTTTCATAACTATCTTTGGAAGCAAGAAAAGCAAAAAGGGTTTTCCAAAAACCACCACTCAGAGGTCAGCATGTCACCGCCTGGTCCTTCGTCCATACAGAGGGACAGAGACAGACGGGTAAGGGAGCAGACTTCTCCGTCTTGCAGAAAGGCTCGTATTCTACCTACCGTCTCTGCAGCTGCTCTCCCCACTGACAAGACATCGTAAGCATCTTTCCAGAAGAGTGCTGGCTCAGTGCGCCATCTGACAGCCACTGTATGACCGCATCCTCCAGCCTCTACAGTCCCCAGCGGCTGGACAGAGCGTTTGCGAGGTTTCCTCAGGACAAGTCATGCTAGAAAATGCTCCAGGAGGGAGGACCCTGTCTGTCCCATTCCCTGCAGCATTCCAGCCCCGGGCACAGGGCTAGGAGCAGAGGGCACTCCACAGCGGCGCTGTCTCTGCCTCCGACTTGGGGCTTGACGGATGCCTCCCTCCTTCCTTCCCTCTGGCCCGAGCCTGCGCCCACAGGGCCACCCGACAATGTCACCTGCCTCCCCTTGTCTCTCTGCCATCCTGACTCACCCTCCTTTCTCTTGGCCCCGCTGCTCTCAGAACTGCACGCCCACCTCCAGCGCAGCCAGCAGTGGTCACTGCGCCTCCCTGCCCCAACGCTTTGCCCGTCCCCAGCCCCCACCAAGGAACCCCAAGCGAAGAGAAGCTGTGCCTGCAAACAGCCCCAGCCTCCCCATGGCTGCCGCTGGGGTGTGCTGAGCACTCAGAGGGGGCAGCGTGGCCAGGCAAGCACATCCAGGACACCCGCCCTGGTCTAGGGGACCAGGTAAGGCCTCTCAGCAGAAGTGAGGCCTCAGCTGAGCCCTGAAGAATGACCAGGGGTTCCCCAGTGGGATAAAGGCCTCTGGGAACAGGACCAAACTGTTCAGTGGCCCAGGGAGTTTGAGGAACAGAGAGGCCAGTGTGGCTGGAACCCAGGGAGCAAGGGAGCAGGCAGGGAGCCCGAGGCCGGGGCTCTAGCAGGAGTCCCTGACGCCTGGACTCTCCACCACACCTGGGGTTGGGTCTTGGCAGCCCTGCCGGCCTCCCAGTGAGCCAGCTGCAACACTGACCCCCACAGAGCTCCTCAGCTCAGCACCCCCAGCTGAGCTCAGATGGGCGTCATCCCCTGGGGCCCTGCCGGGCACAGAGGGTTGTGCCCAGGGTCATTGAGACCTCCTCCCCCTTCCTCAGCACGCGGTCCTCTCTCTTCCCAGCCCAGGGCCTCTCTCTGTCCTGCCCAGGGCCTGGGACGCCTGGACATCCTGACACCCCGGCATCTCGGACCTGGGCCAAGGCCTCACCCCTCACCAGCACTCGGCTTCTGACCTGGCACCCAGCCGGGTGCCCAGAAGTTTCCTAAAGCCCGATCTGAGTCTCTCACCCTCTCTCCCTCTCTCTCACACCGCACCCCACACCCCACAC
>RJWJ010046451.1:0-11285 GCA_004363605.1 Indri indri | reverse complement strand
AGTATGAGGTAGGGATTAAAACCCATCTTGTGCTACACAATGTCAACTTGATTTAACGCTATCTATCTAGAAGACCTTGGTTTCTTCACTCCTATGTTAATGAAGGAAATTGAATTAATTATTCAGTATCTTCCTTCAAAGACTATCCCAGCCACAATTGACTTCACTAGTGAATGCTTCCAAATGTTTAAGGAACAAAATCACACTAATCTTATGCAAACTCTTCCAAACAGTAGAAAAAGAGAAAACACTTCCTTATTCTTTTTATGAGTCCGGCATAACCTTGACTGCAGACCTGAGGCGAACATTGTAAGAAAGGAAAACACAGGCTTATCCCTCGTGAACATAGATGGAAAACCCCTAAACCAGATTCTACCAGATTGACTTTAGAAATGTATAATAAAGGATAATACATCTCCACCCATTGGATTTTATTCCATGAATGCAACATTTAAAAAATCAATCACTAAAATTTACTACATTTACAGAAATAGTGGAAAATTTATATCCTCATTTC
This sequence comes from Indri indri, assembly GCA_004363605.1. Taxonomy (NCBI): domain Eukaryota; kingdom Metazoa; phylum Chordata; class Mammalia; order Primates; family Indriidae; genus Indri; species Indri indri. The sequence continues at coordinate 10,768 of RJWJ010046451.1, read as the reverse complement.
AATAGACGCAGAAAAGGCATTTGACAAATTTAACACTCGTTTCGTAAAAAAGGTGCTCGGGAACAGAATGGAACTTCTTCATTGTATAAATGCTGTCTCCTGTAAACACTGAACTCAGTGGTGAAAGAGTGGGAGCTTTCCCCTGATGTAAGGACCAAGACAGAAATTCACACTTCATTGAATGTTCTAGGAGAGAATGTGAAAGTCTCTGGATGTAATTATAGATTTGTTTCATTCTTCTTTCGGTTCTATCAGTTTTTGCTTCAGTGTTTTGAATCTTTTTCATTAGGTACATACATATGCAACATTGTTGCATTTGCTTAGTGAATCATCCTTTTTATTACAATGTTTTGCCTGTATTTATTCCTGATATTATTTCCTCTTCTGAAGGTTACTTTGTCTGATGTTGATCTCATCACTCCAGCATTATTTTGATTACTGCCCACGTGATACATCGTTTCCTAATGTTTTACTGTTTTCTTTTTCTCTTCTTTCTTTCTTTATTATTTTATGACAACTTTATAGAGATATAATCTGCATACCATAAAATTCATCCATTTAGAGTGTACAATTCAGTGGGTTTTAGTGCATTAACAGAGTCGTGCACACATTACCATAATCAATTTCAGAACCTTTTCATCAACACAGAAGTAAGCACTGTACCCACGGCGGCCACTTCTCCCCTTCCGCAGCGCCCCCGCCCTCCCCCACCCCGCCACCATGCTCCCTGTCCCCTGCCCTCCGCCCCAGGAAACCACTGACCTTCCTGTCCTTGTAGATTTGCCTTGTCTGGACACTTCATATAAATGGAATTATACCCCATGCGGTCCTTTGTGACCGGCTTCTTTCACTTACTGCTATGTAATGTTTTCAAGATTGATCTATATTGTTGCATGTATCGGCTATCCATTTTTTAAAACTGCTGAATAAGAGTCCATTGTATAGATACACTATATTTAATTTATTCATTGACCAGCTGATGAACATTTGGGTGGTTTCCACTTTGTAGCTTTTGGGACTAAGGCTGCTATAAACATTTGTATTTTCTTGTGGACGTATGTTTTCATTTCTTGTGAGTTTACACCTAAGAGTGGAATTCCTGGGCCGTATGGTAACTATATGTTTAAGGTTTTGAGGACCTACCAGACTATTTTTGAAGTGGCTAGACCATTTTACATTCCCGCCAGCATTGTATGGGGATTTCTTCATATCCTTACCAAACTTATTATCTGCCTCTGATTCTTGCCGTCTTAGGGCACCTGAAATCAGGGTTTTGATTTGTGTTTTGCAGATGACTATGGGTGTCAAGCATTGTTTCATGTGGTTATTGGCCATTTGTATATTTTCTCTGGAGAAATGCTTTTTTGAACTCTTTCTCTATTTTTAAATTTGGATTATTTAACTTAATTATTGAGTTGTGTGAATTCTTTGTATATTCTAGATATCAGTATCTGCCAAAGAAAAGGTGCAAGTCTGGACTTTAGTAAGAAATGACTTTATTAATCTTGTAACAGAGGGAAGGGAGATCTTGCAATATGCAAACTTCTCTGACCATAAAATATCAAAGCGTCTCAGGCATAAAGGGATTTTCTTCTACAGCAAGGAACCAGGTGTGGGGCGTGGGGTGAGCAGGTGGTGTGACTGGATACTTGAGCCTGAAATGTTTTTCTCTGCGGTCAGGTAATTCCCAGGAGGTGTGTTCTGTGTTCCAGGGCTTTTTAAACTCAAGGGTGAGTCAAGATTCAGGGGCCTCTAGGGAGCAGAGACGCCTCACTAAAATTTAGTCCAGTCCAGTTAGCGAGCACTGTGTCCAGATTGGACAAACAATTCAGCCGATCATTTATGAGACGAAGAGTGGGGATCTTGAGGGACTGTTTGGTCTTGTTACAGGTAAACGGGGGGTTATGCCTGAGTCTTGTCTAAATCACACGGGACAGGGTGATTCTTTGCAGTAAGCCATTTCGTGGGACACAAAAGGGTAGGGGGATTTCCTAACGTCACGGTTTGTCAGGAGCATAGGGCTCAGGTCAGGTCCACATTTTCATCCCTTATCAGATATTGGATTTGTAAATTTTTCTCCCATTCTGTGGCTTTTTTATTTTTTTTCACTTAATGGATGGTGTTCTTTGAAGAGCTTTTAACTTGGATAAAGTGCGCTTTATCTGTTTTTTTCTTTTGTCGCTTGTGCTTTTGCTAAAATGTCTAAGAAACCATTGCCTAATCCTGGTCATTAAGATTTACACTTACGTTTCCTTCTAAGAGTTTCATAGTTTCAGCTCTCACATTTGGGGCTTTGATCTATTTTGAGATATCTTTTGTATGTGGTGTGAAATCTATCCAGTTGTTCCAGCGCGACTTGTTAAAAAGTCTATTCTTCCCTCCGTTGATTTGTCTGGACATCCTCGCTAAAAATCAATAAGCTGAAAGTGTGAAGGTTTATTTTTGTACTCTCAATTGTATTCCATTGATCTATATGTCTGCCGTTACACCGACGTCACACTCTCTTGATTATTATAGCTTTGTTGTAAGTTTTGAAATCTGGAGGGGCGAGTCTTCCAACCCCCCTCTACTTTTTGAAGGTGTTTCGGCCTTTCTGGGTCCCTTAAGTTTCCGTACGAATTTCAGGATTAATTAATTGTCAATTTCCACAAAATGTCAGCTGGAATTAAAGCCATCCTCACAGGGTTAACAGGAATTCTGGGCAGAAATACAGTTACTATTAAGCATTAATTGGGCTGCACTGTGGCCCACTTCCTTGTAACCCTAAGTCACACAGCACCCGAAACTGACCATTGCATCCGCCTTTTCCTATAGATAGAATTTCTGACATTCAATCATAAGGCTTTTGTTCAAGAATTGCTCAAGATGTTTTTCACGTCTTGAATTCCAGGAGAATGGCTGATGCCAACCAGTTCAAAGACCCCCCCTGCCCCAGAAGAACCAAAGCTGCATGAAAGTGCAGTTTCCTCATCTCCCTGCCCCGTGACTTCACCCTGCATGCTTCGACCTATCAACAATCTCCACATTTCGGCTCACTCCAGACACCTCAAAATCCCCAGCCGCAAACTCCGCGCCAGCCAGATTTGAGATTTCCTCCTAAAACCTTGTTTTGTGGCCCTACGATTAAACCTCTTTTTCTGTTGCAACTTGGGTGTCTTAGCATATTGACTTGTCAAACACCTCGGGTAACAAACCTATTATGGTTATAAAATTTTAATAATCCTTGCATTGAATCTGTAGATCAATTTGGGGAGCGTAGCCATCTTAACAAGTCTTTTGATTCCACGAACAAGAAATGTTTTTCCGTCTATGTAGATCTTTTAAAATTTCTTTCAATAATGTTTCCAAGTTGTAAGAGCATAAGTTTTTCATTTCATTTCATAAATTCCAAAGCATTTTATTCCTTTTGATACTATTATAAATGAAATTGTTCACTTAATTTTTAATACTTTAATTGCTATTGTATGAAATACAATTAATTTTTGAATACTGATTTTCTTCTAACTTGCAGCGTTGCTGAACTGATTTATTAGTTCTAATAAATTTTCAGCACATACTTTAGTAATTTTTATACACAGAGATCATGCCATCTGCAAATAGAGATGATTTTATTTCTTCCTTTCCAGTCTGGGTGCCTTTCATTTCTTTTTCTTGACTAATTACCCTGGATAGAACACCAAATACAAGGTGAGTAGAAATGTCAAGAGTGGACATTCTTGCCTTGTTCCTGATCTTACGGAAAAACATTCAGTCTTTCACTATGAAGAATGTTGTTAATGCAGATTATTTTTTGTGGATGCTTTTTAACATATTAAGGATGTTTCTTTCTATTCCTAGTTTGCTGAAGGTTTTTGATTATTTGTATATTTTTTAATTATGAAGGGGAGTTAAATTTTGTCCAATAATTTTCTGTGTCTATTGAGGTCATGTGGTTTGTGTACTTTAGTTTATTGATACGATATATTACATTAATTGATTTTTCAAAAGTTAAACCCATCTTTCTTTCCTGTATTCTTTAATTTACACATATTAGTTAATTCCCAATTTTCTTTGTTATTAATTTTTTAATTCCATCCTATTGTATTTAAATGTATTGGTGCTTATTTTATGGCCAAGTATATGGCCTCTCGTAGAATGTTTCATGTGCCCTTGAGAAGAATGTGTATTCTGCTACTGTTGGGTGGAGTGTTCTGTAATGTTGTTAGGTCTAGTAGGTATATAGTGTTGTTCAAGTCTTCTGTTTCCTTGTTGATCCTCTGCTAGTTGTTTGCTTCATCGCTGAAAGTGGAGTATTGAAGTCTCCAACTATTTTTGTTCAATTGTCTATCTCTTCCATCAGTTCTGTCAGTGCTTGATTTATGTGTTTTGTGGCTGAGTTGTTAGGTGCATATATATTTATAATTGGTATGTCTTCCTGATGGATTCATATTCTTAGCATTATAAAATGTTCCTCTTTATATCTGGTAACATGTTTGTCTATTTTGTCTGATATTAGCGGAGCCACTCCAGATTTCCTATTGTCACTGTTTGCATGTGTGTCATTTTCCATCCTTTTTAAAAAATCTGTTTGTATCTCAGATTCTAATGTGTATCTTATTTAGACAATGTACAGTTGTGTCTTTGTTTTTATCCAGTCTGACAAGCTCTTTCTTTTGATTACATTGTTCAATCCATTCACAATGAATGTTATTGCTGTAACTGAATGTATGTCTGCCATTTTGTCATTTTACTCTTTGTTTCCTGTTTCATGTGTTTTTGTTACTCCATTTCTAATTGACTTTTTTGTTATTAAGTGAATATTTTCTAGTGTAACATTTTACTTTTTAAGAAATTTTTTCACTGTGTTTTTTGAGGGTTTTTTTGTGACTGTTCTGGGGATTACCATATACATTTTAACTTATCAGAATCAGCTGAAAATTTATACTAAATTCCAGTGAGATATAAAATTTTTATTTTCATATAACTCTAATCTCTCTTTTATTTTCTGTGATATTATTACATCTACATATGTTGCAAACCCAGTAATACATTGTTGTAATTATTATTACTTTCTATGATTTTATGCCTACTAAGGAATCTGAGAAAAGGAAAGCAAGTATATATTTATTGATTTTGTTATAGTAGCATTCTCATTTATCATTTCTGATTCCTTTCATTTATCCTCTGGAGAAAATTTGTCATCTGATGCTGTTTTCTTACTCCAATACAAATGTGTTCCCATCCACATCCTTTGTGCAGTTATTGTAAAATTTATAATATTTCTATATTTTATAGGTCTAGCAATACAATTATATAATATTGTTTTATACAGTTGCTTTTTAATCAGTTAAGAGAAGAAAAGAGATGGGATACTAATTTATACTTTTTTTGGGTAATTACAAAAGTACTTTTACCGGTGTGCTTTGTTTTTTCTAGTAGATTTGAAATACTGCCTGAAGTCCCAAGCTTTCAGCCTGATACAGGAAATTTTCCTGTATTAGTTGAATTGCTAGCAAAAAAATTCTCAATTTTTTTTTTTGTATCTGGGAATATCTTAATTTCTCCTTCATTTCTGAAGGATATTTTTTGCTGGATATGTAATTATTGGTTGAATGGTTTTTTTTTTTTTCATATTTTTAATGTCATCCCAATGCCTTGTGGTCTCCGTAGTTTCCAATGAGAAATCAGCTGTCAATCTTGTTAAGGATAATTTGTATAGAATGGGCTGCTTCTCTCTTGCTGGTTTCTAGATTCTCTCTTTATCTTTGGATAGAGTAAATATAATGTGCCTCAGTGTGAATCTCTTTGTGTTAATCTTACTTAGAATTGGTTGAGCTTCTTAGGTGTGTAGATTAATGGTTTTTTTAAAATCAAATTTGACAAGTTTCTTGCCATTATTTCTTTAAATATTCTGTCTCTTTTTTTATCTCCTCTCCTGAAACTCCCATTTTGCGTATGTAGTATACTTGATGGAGTGTCACATTTTTCTGAGGCTCTATTTGTTTTTCTTTATTTTTTCCTTTCTGTACCTCAAAGTGAATAATCTCAACTGACCCATTGTGAAGTTCACTGATTCTTTCTTCTGCTTGCTCAAACCTGTTGTTGAGACCCTCCAGTGAATTTTTAATTTCAATTCTAATTTTCAACTCCAGAGTTTCTATTTGACTCTTTTCTATAATTTATATCTCTTTATTGATGTTCTTTATTTGGTGAGACATAGTTGTCATATTTTCCTTTAGTTCTTTATATAGTCTTTCCTTTGGCTCTTTCAACATATTCTGAATAATTTATTTAAGCTTTTTTCTAGTAAGTCTCATTTTCTGGACTTCCTCAAGAATAGTTTCTATTCGTTGCTTTTTTTCCTCCTGTGTATGGCCGTACTTTTCATTTCTTTTTATGCCATGTGATTTTTTTTGTTGTTAAAAATCAGACATTTTAAATATTATAATATGGCAACTCTGTAAATCAGATTCCCTTCCTCCCCAGGACTGTGCTGCTGCTTGTTGTAGAAGTTGTTTGGTGAGTTTTCTGAGCCAATTTTGTAAAATCTGTATTCTTTGTCATATGTGTCCACTGTAGTTTCTTTTCCATTAGATTAATGAGCAGCTACTGATTGAACAGAGATTTCATAAATGCCTGGAAGCCAAAAAAAATAAATGAGTCTTCGCAAATGGGCTGTGTGTTGGATCATGGCACATCTTCAGCCATACGCTGGGTAATTTATAGCACAGCCTCAGTATTCATTACTGACTTGCATAGAGCCTGAAGGTCAGGTGTAGGGAAAGTTCAGGGTCTTTTCTGGGCATGCACTCAGCCCTGGGCATGTGAGTGGCCTTCTAGATTTTCAGGATATGCTATAGCTTTTCAAGGCCTTTATTTCCCCAAAGCATCTCAGTCTTCAGTCCTTCCTCCAACAATTTTGTTTGGTCTATTTTCACCCCAGCTATTATCCATTACCCCAGGGAGCAGCAACTAATGCTTTTGCTTCTAAATGTTTTCAACAGATGTCCTGTGGTTAGCTACGTTAGCACTGGGAGAGTTCCCAATAAACTGAGATAAATCCAACGCCTTTGAGCCAGTCTTCCAGGGAGCCACTAGGCAGGTCAAACAATGAACCCTAATTCTTTGTAAATTGGACCTGTTCTATACCCTCAGGTACTGGTACCTACAGTGGATTGAAAAACGTTTTTTCCAGGGTTATTGCCAAACTGAAGAGAAGGGGATGTGACCAGGAGAAATTCAAACACCACAAAGCTTGCTATTCTTACTGAGATTCAGGTGTTTTTTCTTTATTAAGCACTTCCCTGATTGCTACAGGCTTTTGGTCAGTTTCCAGAGTTCTAAACAGTTGATTATGACAGTTTTTGCCAGATCATTAATTGCCTTTTTGGAGTGATAGACTTTAGAGTTTCCTGTTCTGCCATTTTCTCTTACATCTCATAACCAAATTTTGATTACATTAATTTTCTTTATTTTATGTTTTCCCATAAATTATTGATATCAGGTATTATCTTTATTATTCTCTTTCTTACACTTTTTTTTGGATTTGATTTTCTCTTTTATACTCTTCAGATGGAATTTTTGATCTTTGACTTTTCAACCTTTCTTCTTTTTTGATGTATATATTTAAGATTAGACATTCCCCTCTAAGTAGTATTCCAGGAGTCTTAATTGATTGTATCATTCATTATCTACTGATTTACAAAGTTTTAGGAGAAACAAAGGAAGAATTAATAAAATATGAGATTAATCCTAAATAACACAAGAAAGGAGAAACAAGGAATGTAAAACAATGGAGTCAAGTTGAAAGTAAATGACAAAATGGCAGATACAAGCCAGCTGTATCAGTTACTACATAATGCATAAATAGACTTAATGCCTCAAGTATGTAGAGATTAAGATTGTCAAACCGGAGAAAGAACTATATGATGCTTACAAGAGAGGGTCATGCCATTGCAAACATTAACCAAAAGAAAGCTGGTGTAGCTCCACCAACATTACATAAAATGAACTAGAAGGCAACAAGCATCACTGGACATAAGGACATTTCATAATGCTAAATGAGTCAATCAGTCAGGAAGGTATCACAATCCTGAATGTGTATATACCCCCAAACAACAAAATATATAAACCAACGATTGACAGAACTAAAGGAAAGAAGAGCAACACATAACCAATGTGAAAGACGTTAACAAACAATAATTGGTAACACAGGAAGATAAATCAGGAAGGGTGCAGAACTGGACAAGACAACTTATAAAAGACCTACCTGATATAAAAGCACTGTACCCCACAACAACAGAATGCGCCTTTCTTTTTCAAGTGGACACTGTCGTTGACCGAGGTTGACCATATGCAGGACCATCGACAAGCCTCAACAAATTTCACAGGATCAAAATTCCCAGAGTAGATGCTCTGACCACAGTGGAACTAAGCTAGGAATGAGTAGAAAATGCCCTACTGCTTACAAAATTAAACAATTCACCTCCCAATAATCCATGGGTTGAGAAGAAGTCCCACTTGCAATTAGAACATTCTTTGAACTGAATAACAAAATATGCCACAAGTGGCTCTCTCCAGCATCCAACAACCACAGGTGCTACCCTTGTCGAGAAATTGGTCTCAAGGAGCTGTTCCAGCATTGAGGCTCATGTGTGTCCTGATTGGTCCATGCTCATCTTCCCCAAGTGTTATCTATTAATATTTAAAAACCCACCCCCGTTGTTGGAGCCATGACTTTACCATCTTCTACAGAAGCAGCAAACTACACTTAACCCAGGGAGCACTCTGCAAGTCTCTGTAGGCAACAAATACCTACTGCGAACCTTTTCTGGTTCTCCTTGGTAGGTATATCTTTGCAAAGTGGAACATATCCTTTAATTCTAAGCAACGAGAATAGAGTCTGAAGCTTCCGAAGCCTCAGGTCACCCAAAGAGCTAATTCATATGATTACTCATCTTATTCTGCCCTTTTAAATCATCACCTCAGAGATACCCAGGTACCCTTGACTTCCAAAAGGCAGACTTCTTGCAAATGAAAGTTTAATTTCAATTCCTCTATCCATAGTCCCACTCAACATTCCCTCAGTGGCATACTTAACATGAAAGCCTGTTTAATTGCCAGTAAATAGTGGAATCATCTTTTGAAACAATGCAGCAAAAATAATTAATTGAAATAATCTCAATGTGTTTCATGTGGTAATAACCACTTATGTAGGATTAACACCGTAGAAAGAAAAGATGCAGGGAGAGGCGGTGGTATGTAACTTAAGTCGTAGGCTTCGCAGTAAATCCTTCCTTCCTTTCTCCCACTGGTCATTTTTGTTTTCTTTGTCATATTTTCAGCTGAATGCAATAAGGAATTATTACCTGATAAGTTGTCAGTGGGACTGAATAACTGGCAGTGTATTATTATCTTAGAGCTTTCAGCTGAATGCATAAAACGAGAATTCAAAAGCCGAGGCATAAAACAGCACTTAAGAGGAAAGTGCTTTTCACAGGAATCGGGAAACACAACATTCACTCATCCATCCAACAATTCAATATTCTGTTAAATCAGTGATTACACCTGAAGTTAATGGTTTTCTCTGACTGTACCCCAACGTCATCTTAAGCAAGTATTTGCACCTAAGGTAACAATAAGGTGAAGAAAATAACCCAATAATTGAGAGCATCTGCTTTGTACAGGTGTGGTTTCTTGCTCTCTCTCTTTTGTATCTTCTGATGGCTTTGTGAGACAGGTCGTACCACCTCCTTTTATGGGTAAGGAAGCCCAAGCTCAGCGAAGTGAACTGACTGCAGGACTCCTGAGTGTTTGGTGGGAATTCCCACCTGGTGTGAACTGACCGCAGGACTCCTGAGTGTTTGGTGGGAATTCCAACCTGGTGTGAACTGACTGCATGACTAGTGTTTGGTGGGATCGCTTAAGCGATCCTCCTGCCTCAGCCTCCAAGTAGCTGGGACGACAGGTGCACGCCACCAGGCCAGGCTAATTTTTGTATTTTTCGGAGAGATGGGGTCTTGCTCTCTCTCAGACTGGTCTCGAACTCCTGAGCTCAAGCTATCCACCTGCTTCAGCCTCCCAGAGTGCTAGGATTACAGGAGTGAACCACCGTGCCCAGCCTGGAGAAAGGGTTTTTAAAGATAGTTTGGCAGGCAAAGGGCTAGGGAATTGGGTCTGCTGATGGGCTGGGTTCAGGTGGAATCACAAGGTGTAGAAATTGTCTTCTTTGCTGAGTCAGTTCCTTGGTGGGACTCACAAGACCAGTTGGGTCAGCTCCTTGGTATGGGCCACTGGTCTGGGTGGGTTGGCCGTTCCAACAGAATGCAGGGGCTGGAATATACCTCAAAAACTAGCCTTGGTTGTCACAAGGGTGATGTTTGTTATCTACGGGCTGAGAATCTTCATGGCCATCGGCTGTGTGACTCCTGAGTGGTGAGCTACTACAGGAAAGCGTGCTGGGGGACAGTGGCTGGTTATCTCCCTAACACAGGTCCCACCTTGCTGCCCTTTATTAACTTTATAACAGGACCGTTTCACTAAAGATGTCAAAACAACATAAAGTATAGAAAATTAAAAAAACATAGACAATACAGAGAAATTTATCATTTCTGTTTGGATTGTAAGGAAACCAGGACTTTCCACCCAGGGAACATTCTAAGAAGCAACAACAGAGGTTCCAGAGCTGGGAGCAAACCCTGCCTTGATTCAGAGGACATGGTGGACAGTCCCGGTCATGGAGGACGTGCTCCATCTGCACATGACCGTGGGGCACAGGGGCAACGGAAGC
>RJWJ010046450.1:0-11347 GCA_004363605.1 Indri indri | reverse complement strand
AGTCTCACTCTGTTGCCCGGGCTAGAGTACCGTGGCATCAGCCTAGCTCACAGCAACCTCGAATTCCTGGGCTCAAGCCATCCTCCTGCCTCAGCCTCCCGAGTAGCTGGGACTACAGGCATGCACCACCATGCCAGGCTAATTTTTTCTGTATATATTTTTAGTTATCCAGCTAATTTCTTTCTATTTTTTTAGTAGAGACGGGGTCTCGCTCTTGCTCAGGCTGGTCTCAAACTCCTAACCTTGAGCGATCCTCCCGCCTTGGCCTCCCAGAGTGCTAGGATTACAGGCGTGAGCCACCATGCCCGACCATCCAGGGAGTTTTTTATTTTTGTTGCTGCACTTATCAATTCTATGGTTTTCATTTGGTTCTTTTTGTAACTTCTATTTCTTTTCTGAGTTTTTCTATTTTTTCCATATGTTTCAAAGGATTTCACATAATAACTACTTGTTGAAACCATTTTATGGTGGTTGCTTTCAACTCTTTGCCAGATTGTTCCATCATCTGATTCATCTCACTATCAGTGTCAGCTGATTGCCTTTTCCCACTCAAGCAGTGATTTTCCTGGTTCTTGGTAGACAGGTGATTTTCATTTGTATCCTGGACACTTTGTACATGATGTTAGGAGACTCTTGATCCTATATAAATCTTCTATTTTAGCAGGCAGCTACCCTATTTAGGTTCAGTGTGTCAGTTTTTGTCTATTTCTGTGGACTATTGTTTTAACAACAGTTGCATTTTCTGAGCCCTTGCAGTGCTATTCTGGTCTGCTTTGTTCTGCTGGCTCTGCTTACGCTCCTACGAGATCCTTACATGTGGTGCCTGCAGAGGCAGAAGGCACTTTTCTGGGTTGTCTGGTATTATTATGCAGGTGCTGGGGATGCCCTAGGTCACCCGCCACTGCATGAATGACTGGAAGATACTGGGCCTGCTGGTACTGCTAGTGTAGGTGGAGGGGCCCATCTGCTGGTCACCTGGTATGGAGCAGTGGATGACCTGGCCTGCCTGGGTTTCACTGTTACCACTGATGTGGGCAGATTGGGCTCATTCATGACTGCTGGTGGGTGTGGGGTGGGTTAGCCCACCTGGGTTCTGCTGTTGCCACTGCTGCTGTCTGTGGCTGGAGAGTGGGGGAGGGATTGGAAACTCATTGTTGCTGGTGCTGTGGGTACTTTGGGTCCACTGCTGTCCGTGGGTATGAGTTTCCCCAGTAAATTCCTGCTTGGATTGTCCTTCCCTGATCCTTTAGCCAGAGGGACCAGAACACACACACACACACTCTCTCTCTCTCTCTCTCTTCTATGCCTGTTGGTGGTTTCAGGCTGGCTTGTGCCCAGGACATGTGAAAGTAAAAAGAAAACCCAGGGAACTCACTGTGGTAGTGTTCTTCAAGTCCTGAGGTCCCTAGCCAGTGTGCTTTTATCTTTCCACCTTTCTGAGTCCTTTTATGATTGCCTGTTGAATTCTTTCCGTGGTATTTGGTTGTATTTTGAGGGAAGAAGCCAAGAAAAGCAAATCTATATCATCTTTTCCTGAAAGTAGAAGTAGCTTTGCGATTCTGAGCACACGCTTGTTGTTTTACGCCACTGTATGAGTTTCTGATTGCTGCTGTAACACATTTCCATAAATTTAGTGGCTTAAAACAACAAATTCATATCTTATGTCCTGGAAGTCAGAAGTCCAAAAATGGGTCTGGCAGAGAAAATCAAGGCATTGGCAGGGCTGTGTTCCTTCTGGAGGCTTTGGGGAGACTCCATTCCTTGTCTTTTCTGACGAGGGCCACCTGCATCCCTTACCTGTGTTTCCCTCACAGCAATGGCGCCACTCCAAGTGCTGCTTCCATCGCCACATCTCTTTCTCTGACTCTGACCCTCCTGCCTCCCTTTTATAAGGACCCTTGTGATTATACTGAGCCTGCCCGGAAAATCCAGGCTAATCTCCCCATCCCAGGGTCCCTAACTTAATCTGTAAAGTTCCTTTTGCCATGTCAGGTAACATATTCACAGGTTTTGGGGATTAGGAGGTGGACATCCTTCAGAGCCACTGTTCTGCCTACCACAGCCAGTACATTTTGTGTTGGTCTGTCACCTAGCAATAGAAAGTGGATGCACCTTTCCCCCCAGCCACCCAGTTCTCCCCTACAGAGGCAGCAAGAGTCACCGGACTCTTGTGTCTCTCCAAAGATATTTTATGCATATACAAACATTTCTCTTTTGCCTCCTTTTACTCCCACACGAATGGCAATTTACTACATATACTGTTTTTCCCCTTTGCTTTCCCCCCCCAATTAATATTAACAATATAGTTTGGAGATATCTCTATGTCTCCAATAAATAAAAACTCGCTTGTTCTTTTTTTACAGCTGCATGGTAGTCTACAATGTGGATATGTCCTAATTCATCTGACAACTCCCTTACTGTTGGGCATTTCTGTTGCTGCCAACGTTTTGCTTTTTCAAATACTCTCCAAATATGTAAGACCAAAGGCTTTTTAAAAGTTCCTGCTGGGATTTGAGGGGTGCCCAAGAAAGAACTTATTTTCACGGGAGATGATTGTTAGTCACTGTTATGGCTGAGAGGGGCTTCAGCTGAGGAGCGGTGGCCGTGGAGGCCAGATTAGAAAGGGATAAGGCACCAGTGAGCATGGAACAAATGGGGCCACCTCACGACTTCACCGCGCTCTTTAATTTACAAAGCATTTTCAGGCACATTTTGTGTACATATGTATTGAACAGTCATTAACTTATGACAGCCTCATAAAGACTCTGAGACATTGCAATCACCTGTTATCTTTAATTTGCAGATAAGGAAACTCAGGTCCAGAAAGGTTGAGTGACTTACCTGAGGGTGCACAGTGGCAGAGCCAGATCTCAAACCTAGGTCTTCTCTGTCTCCAGATTCCAGCATCTTTTTGTGTCTCAGCTATTTCCTGGGGATAGAAGATGGGAGCAAAGGGAAGAGGGGGAGCTGGACAGAAGCAAACTATTATTAAATAATTTTTATTTATTTTTTTTAGTGCATGGGGGTTGTGTGTGTGTTTGTGTGTATGCATGTGCATACAATTTCTTTTTTAAGATAAAAGAGATCTGTAAACATATGATGGAAAGGGGGAAGAAAAAAGAGAGGACTGAGGATACAAGACAGCAAGGAGAGAATGTGAAAATCAGGGCAGGGTCAGGCATTACGGTGTCCTTGTCGCCAGGGATCCTAACCAGAGCATTTGACAATTGCACACCTGGCATTTCAATGGTCCTTACACCTTCTAGAAAGTCAGTGTGGCAAGAATCAATCAGGATCCCAGGAGGAGCTTGCAAAAGCAACCAGAAAACTTTTCCAGTTTGATATACATGCATCGCATTCTCATGAAATAATCAAGTGTGCTTGAGGCATCTGACATTAAGCTGCAAATGCTGAAGGAAGCAGAGGAGAAAATAAAGAGAGGGCAGAGATGCTAAATCTTGTGTCCTCTGCGAATGCACCACCCACTGAGACAGCAGATGGAAAGGATTCACTTGGGAGGATTTGGAGAATTCTCAGTTCAGTTGCTGGTAAAACTGCTATCTCTGATGCACAGCTCTCAGGGATTTAAGAAAAAAGCAATGAGAGAATAAGGCTTGTTTCAAACAAGCAAAGAGGCCTGGTCTCATCCACAGCATATTTGCCAAGAGAATCATCTGTCCCAAAGGGGCCATCTCTGAACGTGACCTTGCTGGCGAGGACTGAGTTCTCACACGCATAGCGAAGATGACTTTCTCCTAGAGAAAAGAGCAGAACCTGAGAGAGCCAGGCACTGCACAGTGGCCCGAGGGAACAGGAATAGAGAGAGGAAAAGGAATAAACAAGCGTTTTGAATCAAAATGCAGCAGGAAGAGAGGTGGTTTGTCATTTATTTGGATGTACAAAAACCAACATGCAAACAAAAGTTATGTCCGCTTCATTTTGTTTCTGTTGAAGTATTTTAAAGTAAATTGCAGATATTAAGATATTTTACCCTTAAATCCTTCAGTATATGTCTCTAAAAAATAAGGACATCTTCCTACATTTTGTTTGATAAACATAAATATTTGAGATTGGTGCCTGCTGGACTGGGTGTGCCAGGCCCAGGCGCATGAGACAGAGCTCACGTTCCTTTGGCAGAGGTAGGGGCTGGGAGGTGAGGGGAAACTGAAACTATGTGCTACGTTATCACATTTGTTTGATAGAAATTAAGTTATGAAGGGGAAGCTCACAGTGCTGTGGGAGTATACAAAAGGGAGACCTTCCCAGTGCTGGCGGGAGGGGAAAGGAAGGGGTGAAGGAGTGGTCTCTGAGAAAGGGACCCTCCAGGTGGAAGGAACAGCCAATGGGATGGCCCAAGGTGGGAGGAAGGGCAGCATCCTGAACTAGGTGTGGGTTCTGGTGCCACTTCTGCCATCTATAAGCACTCTTTGCCTCAGTTTCTCCATCTGTAAAATGGAGCTGGTAACAGTGGTATTTGAAATGATGGTTGACATTTAATGATGATAACCACTCAACAATCCTATCTTAAAACATGCTGTTTTATCATAAACAGCAACAGTAATCTAGCACCTCTTATACTTTCCTGGATTAAACTTAAGCCCATTATCCAAAGTGAGGCACCACAAGATCAGAAGAACGGGATCCACTTGTACTCGCCATCAAACTGGTTCTAACTGATCAACACTAGGGTGCTCATATGGCAGTAATACTCTCCAGGGATTAGGGGAATGGGGGGGTAAACCCGCAACTAAAGGACATGGGGAGCATTGTAGGGGGGAAGGGCATGCCTCTAACCCTCGCTTGGGTGAGGCAAAGACATAAAGTGCAACCATAATGTTTGTACCCTCATAATATCCTGAAATTAAAAAACAAAAAAAACATGTTGTTTTAGGAGGTGGCATGTGGGCAGAAGCTGCTGCTAACCCAACAGCAATGAGAGAAGTATGGGAAGGTGTATGTGGCAAGGTCAGTCTATATTTTTAATTTCTCAGCTATTTATTTAATTATAAAGGTGATGCATGTGTTCCTATTAGAATGCCCATGTCCCCAGGTTTTTGTCCACACTGGATAGGACTGAACTTTTCAATTTTTTGCCAACCATATAAAATTAAAAATGGCGACACCTTTTAAAAACTCCATTTCTTTATGACATAGGTTGAACACTTGCTCATATTTATTGACAATTTGCTTTTCTACTGTGAAATGCCTGTTCTGTATTTAGTTCATTTTTCTATTTGTTTGCCGTTTTAGCATTTATTTACCAAAGCTCTTCATATGTTATGACATTAACTTCTTGCTTGTTAATGTTTGGAGCAAATTTTTTCTCCCAGTCTGACTCTTGTCTTTCAACATTGTTTTTCTTTCATTCATTCATTCATTCATTCAGAGGCAAGGTCTCGCTATGTTGCCCAGATTGGCCTTGAACTCCTGGGCTCAAGCAATCCTCCCACCTGGGCCTCCTGAGTAGCTGGGACTACAGGTGTGAGCTACTGCACATGGCAAAAATATATTTTTGTTACAAAAACTTCATACATAGAAAAGTAGAAAGAATTGTCAACCTCCGTATACTCATCACCTAGATTTGGTAACTTGTTAACATTTTGTCATATCTGTTTCATCTTGTTTCTGTTGAAGTATTTTAAAGTAAATTACAGACATTAAGGCATGTTACCGAAATACTTCCATATAAATCTCTTAAAAATAAGGATATTTTTTCACAAAATCACAATGCCATTACCACATATTTATGATATCTTTCACTCTGAGTTTTAAATTTTTATGTAGTCAAAACTGTCAATCTTTTATTGTTTCACATTGCCATCTGTTTTAGGAAGGCCTTCTTCATGCAAAGATTATAAAAACACCTGTATTGTCATCTATAACTTTTATAGTGCTATTCTTTTGCATTTAGATTCTTAATCCATCTGGAATTTTTTGTGTGTATAATTTGAAGTGGGGATCCTACCATTTATTGGATATTTAGGTAATTCATCCTTTACCAGCAATTTAAAATGTTATGCTTAATACATACTACATTTCCATGAATATCGCTTTCTATCTCTCTTATTCTCTTGCTTAAAATCCTAAAGTCACTTCCTATTGTCCTTAGAATAATATTCCAACTCCTTTCCCTAGCCTAAAAGGCCACAGCCTGCTTCTGAAATTCATCCACCACTCTGCCCTCTGTGGACTTTGCTTCAGCCACACAGGACTCCCTTCTGTCCAGACACTTCAAGCTCATTCCAAGCTGAGTTTTGCACTAACTTTGCACATGCTGTTCCCTCTGCCTGGATGCCACAGTCTTTGTCCGGCTGGTTCTTGTGACATCTGCAGCTTTCAGCTCAAATGCCCCTTCTTCAGAGTCTTCCTCAGACCATCCAGTCCAGAGCACCCAGCCCAGGCACTACCGTATCATCCTTTACTATCCCAGAGCACTTCTCGCTATTTGAAATGACCTTGTTTTTGTCACCCCTCACTGGTGGGAGACTTTCCAGGTCTGGTTCACCGCTGTAGCCCCAGCTGTAGTAGGTGCTCAGTCTCAGTCGTGGAATGAATGAATTGTTGGGTCAAAGCAAACATGCTTTTACGATTTTGACAGAGGTCACCAAATTGCCCTGAGAAAGACTACCCGAATTTACCTTCCCCTGATAGTCAATCAGAGCACGTGTCTCCCTGCACCCTGGCCAATGCTACATTCCTTTCAACTTCTTACTGTCCTCTGAAATACAAAAACGAAGAAACAAAACAAACGAAAAATAACAAACGGTATCTTACTGGTGTTCTCAATTGCAGTTTTTATGTTTGAGTGTAGTTGTACATGATTTCATGTTTATTAGCCATTCGTATATATAAATATATTCTTTTTTCTTAACTACCTGTTCATGTCCTTTATCAATTTTTCTATTTGGTTGTTTTTCTGATGATTTCTATGAATTCTGTTTGTTGGAGGAAAAGTCTTTCTGTTGGGTGTGTTCCAAGTATTTTTCCTTATTTTTATCTTATTTATGGTTAGGCAGTCATTTTCATCAAATTTGTCTTTTATGATTTTCAGGTTTTGTACCAGTCTTAGAAAAATCTTCCGTATTCCAAGATATCCAGATATCTCTATTTATGTGTCTACATCACCTGAATTTTATTCTAGCATTTTTATGATTATATTTTTTTACATTGTAATTTTTAATCCATCATGCATTCATTTTGATATAAGAAGTGGGGTAGGAATCCACCCTTTTACTCTCTCTCCCCCAGTGTGGGGGGCAATGACTTGAAGACCACCTGCTAAAATCTCTACCTTTTCCTTGTGCATCTGAAATGCTGCCTTCATCATATACTCAATTTTCACATGCATGTGTATCTATTTATGGACTGAACTCTTCCTTTTGCTATGTCTGTTTTGTTGCTGCTTTAATTACTGTAACATTAAAAATATTTTCACATTTGATAAGCCTAGGCCTTTCTTTTTAATTCCCTGGCCATTCATGCATGTTTAGCTTTTTAAAAGAATTTGCATCATGGCTGCATGCTAAGAGAGGCAAAGGTAGATAGATACAGGTTGACCTGATGGAAGTTTCTTGCAGCGCTGTAGGAGAGAGATGGTGGGAAATTAACAGGGTAGGATGGATTATTTATCCCACTGAAGTCCAAACTTCAGTCATTTTCAGGTATACAACTTGTGTAATTTTTGACATATCTCTACATCACCTGCCCTGTTATTAATTTAATTTTTTCATTAATTTGGTCCACTTTCAAATCTCAAATACTTATGATACACTTGTCCTATGTAATATATGTGAAAGCATGGATTAGATGTAGTAGTTATATTTTTCTAACATATTAAACTAAATAAATAATTAAAATAAACACTGTTTGTCCATGTAGCATCTAAAATTATTTTGTATGCTACCAGCAGTTTGAGAAACATTGGTCAGAGCAAACTGTTCTCATCAGTTGTCCAGATGAAAATCTCCACTTAGAAGGCAGCTGCCTGGGCAGGGCTGGTAATATCTGTTGCTTGATCGGGATGCTGGTTGCACAGGGGGCTTCGTTCAGTTTGTGAAAATCATTGAGATGTTCACCTATATGATATATGCACTTTTGTAGTTATTAATATTATAATCCAATAAAAATTTTTCAAAGTAGAAGTGCATTGTTTTGTGCTAACTACTGGTAATAAGACCTGTTACACGTGCCTGTACATAGGTTATGCAAAGAAATAGACTAACAAAGTGAATAATGGCATGCAAATTTAAAACACTGGCAGCAGTTCTCTTCTTTACAGTTCTTATGTCTCTGCAGGCAAATCCATCCTCACCAGGAGGTCTGAAAAGGGCCACAGATGATATCATAAGCCAGTCGTAACATTCATGGATGGTAGGATGTTGGTGGATTTATCTGCAGGGCAGAATTAGATGATAATGCTAAAGACTGAGCCTCAGTATCCTTATCTCTCAGTCTTTATTAAAGGTTCCCAGAGATAAATGGAAAATGCCATCCTAACCTCACAGAGATCAAATTAAGGAGCGAAGATGCAGGGAACCAAATATTTTGTACTGACCTGTCAAAAACACTTACTCAAATGCAAGTAAACACACACCACACTCTTTTACCCTAAGGTGATTCTGGTTTTCAGACTTCTGAATTCTCTGCCTTCAGACTTTACCTCTTGCATAGAGCACCCTAAGCATTAACATTGACGAGGGTTACAACATTTCTGGTGCTAAAATCTCACCGCGAAACAGAAACTACTGCTTCTCAATATGGAGATTCAAATAGCTTGTATTTTTTTGACCTTTACAAACCATATAAAATAATCCAGCTTCATTCTGTTGGTAGCCATGGAGACTAGGTGCAAATATTTCAGTGACTGGATAATACCGAGAACGACAGCATTCTTCAAGGGTATCTATTAATATACTTCACATTAGAAAAACAATAAAACTAGCAACCTTCAGATTTAGTTGTCAGATTTTAAATTATAAGTCCCACTGGCTACGCGATTATTTGGGGGCCAGTTGAATAGGAGACGCCCACGGAGAAAGATGCAGATGATGGCTTGTCAGAGGAAAACCTGGAGTCTTGTTTTCCCAAATGTCTCTCAAAGACCTACTCATTTCCCATTTCCTACATCAGGGTCTCCTTCCAGGGGCGCCTCTACATTTCAATTTGGAGCCCTGTTTCTTACCTCAGATCTTCCCGCACTGAAGCCTGAGTATGTCATTCTTAACCTTTAAAAGGCGCCTCTCTCTGTCCAAGAGTCCCCGAGCGACCTTCCTGAGAGGGCACGCTCACTCTTAATGTTCACTTTTAGGCTGACCCATTTGCATGATCTGTTTTCCAGGAAGCTTTCGGGGTCTTAGGCCAATTAAATTTCACCTCAAGTTTCTCAAATTCGAATTGCACAGGGCTGCCAGCTTCTCTTGTTGTTCCCCCAAACAAGCAAAATAACCCCTTCTGCCCACGTAATTTGCTTGGAGGACTGGCCAGGTAGGGATTAGCACCTGGTTTCCAATTGCATTTTCAGAGAGCCTGGGGCCAGGTGATGTCATTCCACCAACTGAGTCTCAAACCGGGGTTCAGGACACGACCCGCAGAGCTGAGCATCTGCCAGTGCAAGCCTGCACCGGCTATTTAAAGAGCTCCCTGTCAAGGCAGGGCTCAGGCCTGGAGGATGGGGACAGGGTGGCAGAGAGGCCCCAATGTGGGCAAGCGTTTGCAGACGAGAGCCCAGGGTGTTGGATCAAGGACCAAGGCAAGCAGGGAGGGGCCAACTACTCAAAGGGTGACACAGAGTGCTGGCAGCAGGCAGACAGAAGACAAAAATAATGAGAGGAAGGAGGACCCCACCTGGGGAAAGGATTCCTTATTCTCTTCACCCACAAATTGACAAGTCCGCATCGCGTCAACCTACCATGTCATCATTGTGTCTTGTGTTTACACACGCTTTGGTGGGTGATGCACATTTGCTTTCTTCTCACCTTTCACATTTGCAGTCTGATGGAGGCAAAGAGACTTTAAAAAAAAATTTGTGAATTTTTAGCTGTTATTTTAGATGGTCCAAATGTTCCTTCCACACCCAGTTAGTATGATAAAACGGGGAATTCTGGCATTAGAGAGGAGGCATTAAGATTGTGACGTACTTTTTGGAACCACATTTAAATCTTTATTATTTTAGGACATACATTCTCAATCCCTTGGCCTCAGTTTTACAACTTTGTGTCATTCCGTTACCTGATTCAGCTCTGTACCCTTCCCAAACCTCATTTCACAAAAACCTGTTATTGTAGGTCGGGTTCTCCCAGAAGGATGCTCTGAGTGAAGGGTTCAGATAGAAGAGGTTTATTAAGGAAAGGCTCCTGCACACATCGGTGAATGAACGGGAGGAGGATGGGGAAAGGAATGAAGAAGCCTAGCAAGGGTGTGACTTCATGTAAAGTCCCAGCCTCAGCCTGATCAGAAGGGGAGGGAGCTCTGGAGCATAAATTACACTTCAGGGTATGTCTTTCCTTGAGGCAAGCGAGCCAGGTTTTTGACTCCTAACCCAGTCAGTCAGTGGCCTTGGCCAAGGGGAGTTGGTGGTGGGATGGCCACAGGGACATCAAACTCTCAGACCCTGCTGGCTCTCCATATGGGTGGACTGGCTCCAATACCAGGTCACAGGTGCCAGCCTTTAACCACAAAACACGTAGCTGGGATTGGACACACGGAGCTTGCAAGAGACTCTAGGGAATCCGGTGGCCCACCAGCAGTGGCTGCCGTGCACTACACCTCCATACTGCCTACCCGCACCACCAGGTGCCAGCTATGGGTCTTTCATCACATTCTGCTGCAAGAGGAAATTAATAATATCTTTTGAAAGTCCTGGAATTGGCTCTTCGTCATCCAGAGACAAACATCCTTCCTCCAGTGGGTAGAAGCGGGTGTCCCTGGAATGCCTTCGTAAGACCGAGCAGCCGTCCCGGTTGAAGATGACTCGGGCCATTTGAAAACTGCGGAGAGCATACACTTGGCCCTCCTGGCCTCTTAGTTGAGAGATTTTCTGAGACAGGCACTGGCAGACAGATGCAGAGAGTCGATTCCCTCTGCCAGATGCAGAGGCTGGCTGCAGATGGCCAAATGTTTCATAGAATCTGTCCAGGGATTTGCGAAGGCCATCGTCTTCTTCTTTGGTCTCTGATTGACTTCTCACAGAAGGGTCAAGCCAGAAGTTCTCAGAGGCCCAGGAGTCATTTTGTTCAATGTTTAGGTTATTGCTGTCTGCAAGACAAAACATATTCCAATGCTAGAACACACAATCAAAAATATCAGAAGGCAAGCCAAGAGCAGATGATGTCTCTTTTAAGTTCAACAC
>RJWJ010046449.1:0-11349 GCA_004363605.1 Indri indri | reverse complement strand
AAAAAAAAAAAAAAAAAGAAATCTGAACTGAATGAAAATGAAAATAAGAAATCTCAAAATTTGTGGAATGCAGCTAAAGTAGTGCTCAGTGAAAATTTATAGCACTGAATGCCAATATTAGAAAAGAAAAAAGGTCTCAACTCAGTAGCACAAGCTTCAACTCTAAGAAACTAAAGAAAAGCAAATCCAAAGTTAATAGAAGAAAGGATATGATAAAGATCAGAGCAGAAATCCATAAAATAGAAAACAGAAAGATGTCAGAGGAAATTAATAAAAGCAGAAGCTGGTTCTCCAAGAAGATCAGTAAAACTGATAATCCTCTATCCAAACTGATCAGGAACAAAATAGAAAAGAAACAAATTATCAATACCAAGAAGGGACCAAAGACACAACTATAGATCCTAAAAACATCAGAAGGAAAATGAGAGAATATTATGAACTTTATGCCAATAAATCAAAAATAAGATAAAATGGACAAATTTCTTAAAAGACACAAATAATAACCAAAGCTTGCTTACAAAGAAACAGATAACCTGAATACCACCATATCTATTTAAAAAACTGAATTTATCTTTAAAAACTTCCCACAGGCCAGGCACAATGGCTCATGCCTGTAATCCTAGCACTTTGGAAGGCCAAGGTGGGAGGATCACTTTCAGTCAGGAGTTCAAGACCAGCCTGAGAAAGAAAGAGACACCCATCTCTACTATAATAAAAACAGAAAAATTAGCCAGGTGTCCTCTGCCTGTCATCCCAGCTGCTTAGGAGGCTGAGGCAGGAGGACCGCTTGAGCCCAGGAGTTTGAGGTTGCAGTGAGCTATGATGGTGCCACTGTACTCTAGCCTGGGAGACAGAGTGAGACCTTGTCTCAAAAAAACAAAACAAATTTGGAATCAACCAAGATGCCCTTCAATAGGTGAATGGATAAACAAATATCCATACAATGGAATGTTACTCAGCCCTAAAAGAGAAATGAGGTTCAAGCCACAAAAGACATGGAGGAAATTTTAATGCCTATTACACTAAGTACAGAAGCCAATCTGAAAAGCCTACATACTGAAGGACTGCAACTATGTGACATTCTGGAAAACTTAAAACTATGAAGATAGTGAAACTATCAGTGGACATCAACAGTTGGGCAGGAGTGATGACTAGGTGCAGCACAGGATTTCTAGGATGGTGAAAATACTATGTATGATACTGTAACAATGGACACAGCTCATTAATGTCCAACTCATAGAATGCATAGCACCAAGAGTGAATACTAAAGCAAATTAAGGACTTTCAATGATAATGATGTGCCAACATAGGTTCTCCAATTGTTATACCACTCTGGTGGGGAATACTCATAACGGAGAAAGCTATGCACACGTGGGCGAAAGGGGCACGTGGAATACCGCCATACCTTCCTCTCAGTTGTTGTGAACCTAAAACTGCTCCAAAAATACTCTTTAGAAAACATCAATCCATGTAATTCAGCATATTAACAGATTTTTTAAATATCTATGTCATCTCAATAGTCAGAAAAAGCATTTGATAAAGTCCAATACCTATTACTGGTAAACATAACTAAGAATTAGATGAAAATTTCCTCAACCTAACAAAGGACATCAAGAACTAACATCATACTTAGTGGTGAACAACTGAATGCTTCTGCGCTAAGACCAGGAAGACGGAAAGAAGTCAGTTCTCTCCATTTCTTTCCACACTGGACGAGAGATTCTAGCCAGTGCAAGACGGCAAAAAAGGACAGTGATGTATACAGTATAGAAAATACGTACAACTTTTTGTGTTCACAGATGATATGATCATTTATGTAGAAAACCCTATAAAAAAGCTACCAGAATCAATAAGTGAGTTTAGAAAATTGCGTTGCATATAAGGTAAACATAGAAAAATCAAAGCATGAGAAGTCAGAAATCGAAATTTTAAAATACCATACACAACAGAATCAAATACGATGGAATAGGACAAAAGATATGCAAGACCTGTATAGTGAAAATGGCAAAACATTACTGAGAGAAATTTAAAAGACCCAAATAAATGGGAGGATACATTGTGATCACAGTTTAAAACGCTCAATATTGCTAAGATGTCAATTCTCCCACGATTCACTTCTAAATTCACTGCAATCCAACTCAACATTCCAGAAGACTTTTGTTTAAAGAAACTAAGAGGCTTAGTTTTGAATTCTTTGGGATTAAAAGAAAAAAAAGAAAAGAAAGCAAGAAATTTACGAGCTGATTCTAAAATTTACATACGAAAACAAAGGACCTAAAATAACCAAAACAACTTTTTTTTTTTTTTGTAGAGACAGAGTCTTGCTCTGTCACCCTAGCTAGAGTCCAGTGGCATCATCATAGCTCACCTGCAGCTTCAAACTCCTAGGCTCAACTGATCCTCCTGTCTCAGCCTCCCAGTTAGCTGGGACTACAGGCATGCGCCACTACGCTTGGCTAATTTTTACTTTTAGTTTGTAGAGACAAGGTCTCACTGTTGCCCAGGCTGGTCTCATCTCCTGGTTTCAAACAATCCTCCCACCTTGGCCTCCCAGAGTGGTAGGATTACAGGCATGAGCCACCGCACCCAGCCCCAAACAACTTTCAAAAAGAGTAACAAAGTTGGGAGACTTACACTATTTAATACCAAGAATTATGATAAGACTACAGTAATCAAGACAGTATAGAAACTGGCTTACAAATACATACATAGATTACTAAAATAAAATATAGAGTCCAGAAATAGGCCATGCATGTATGTTCAATTAATTTTCAACAAAGGTGACAAAGCAATTCAATTGGACAAGGATAATCTTTTCAACAAATTGTAAATGAACAAATGGACAGTCGTTATGTAGAGGAGAAGGGGAACTTCATTACCGCATACCATATAAAAAAATTAACTCAAAATGGATCACAGACTTAAATGTAAGACCTAAAACTACATAACTTCTTTTAAATAAACATATGAAAAATATTAGTGGCTACCTATTTAGCAAAGATTTCTTTAAAAGAACACAAGCATGAAAAAAATAAAATTGGAGTTCATCAAAACTTTTCACTTTTGCTCTTCGAAAGACACCATTAAGAAACAGACAAGCCAGAGACTTGGAGAACATATTTGCAAAACACATCTCAACAAAGAACTCATATCTAGAATATATGAAGAACTCTTACAAATCAGTAAGACAAATAGCCCAATAAAAACCAGGCAAAAGATTTCAACGGTTTGATCCGAAGATGATCTACAGATGGTAAATAAGCTCATGAAAAGATGCCCAACATATTTAGTCACCAGGGAAATGCAAATCAAAAACAAAGAAATACCACCACACATCTGTTAGAATGGCTAAGACTGACCATTTCAGCATTTTTGAGAATGTGGAGCAACAAAACGCACACACAAAGCTGGTGGGGATGCAGCATAGTAAAACCACTTGGAACATACTTTGGCAGATGCTTAAAAATCTAAATATCCATCCACCACACGATCCAGGGATTTTACACTTAGGTATTTACCCAAGAAAAATGAAGGAATATGTCCACGCAAAGCAGCTTTATTTGTAGTAACTAGAAACTCAAATGTCAATCAACAAGTGAATGGATAAATTGTGGTATATGTACACAATGGAGTATCATCAGCAATAAAAAGGAACAAACTACTGATACACAAAACAAACTGGGTGAATCTCAAAGTAATTTTGCTGAGTGAAAAAAATCCAGACAAGAAAGAATACATACTATATGTGCCCATCTGCATAAAATTCTAGAAAATGCAAACTAATTTATAGTGACAGAAAACAGATGGGTGGTTACTAAGGAACAAGAGGAATGAATTACAAAGAAGCTCAAGGAAATTCTGGGAGGGGGTAAAAGATG
The DNA here is from genome assembly GCA_004363605.1 of Indri indri. NCBI lineage: Eukaryota > Metazoa > Chordata > Mammalia > Primates > Indriidae > Indri > Indri indri. The sequence continues at coordinate 7,471 of RJWJ010046449.1, read as the reverse complement.
TGTTCATTATCTTGATAGTGGTGATGGTTTCACAGGTATGTACATATGTTAAAAGTCTTCAAATTGCACACTTAAAATATGTGCAGCTTGTTAAACAGCAGTTATACCTCAATAAAACTGGTTAGCAAAACCCTAATAATGCAAATTAAAACAACCTGGTAGCACTACCCACCTACCAGAATGGCTTTTAAAAAATACAAAGACTATTTTGTACGGTAAGGACACCAGCAAGTGGAACTCTCATTCTCTGCTGCAGAGAATGCAGAATGGTACAGCCACCTCACATGACAATTTGGTAGTTCATAATGAAGTTAAACATACACTTACTGTAAGATCAAGCAATCCCTCTTCTAGGTATTTACCCAAGAGAAAAGAAAACGTAAGTCCATAGAAAGGTCTTACACGAACATTCATGATAATCAGAAATTGAAAACTGCTCAAAAAGGCCTATCAACCAGTGAATGCCTGAACAAACTGTGGTAATCTACCTGTAAAAGAGGAAACAATACAAACCTTAAAAGATCCTTGTGAGAATGGAAAGAAAAGATGTGAAGAGCGTACATAGTAAATTATAAAGCATGACAGAGTATCACATTAATCATTGCTTACTCAAGAAAGCAAAAGTTGTGGTAACAGAAAAATACTCACAAATCATACAATATGTAGCCTCTGTGTCCAGCGTGTTTCACTTAGAATAACGCTTTTGAGAGTAATCCATGTTGTTGTATGTACCTGTAGTTCAGTCCTTTTTATTGTTGAGTGTTAGTGTATTTTAGTGTGTATTATACCTCAATAAAACCGAATTTTTTAAAACTCAATATTAATATACAGCAAAATATAGGTCATTTTCAGCCAACTTTTAAAGATCTATCACTCCTAACCTCACAACATATTCTAAATACTGCTGTGGTACAGGAAATGAGCACAGACCTCAGTCAGAGGCCTGAAATTTAAATCTAGGCTTTGTCATTCATCAGCTCTCAGACCCCCTCAGCCCCTTATCTGCAAAACAAAGGAAACAATGCAAACCTCAAAAAATCCTTTTGAGAATGGAAAAAGAACTTTGTAAATTTAAGACAGAGTCTGTTGCCCAGGCTAGAGTGCCATGGCATCAGCCTAGCTCACAGCAACCTCAAACTCCTGGGCACAAGTGATCCTTCTGCCTCAACCTCCCGCATAGCTGGAACTACAAGGCATGCGTCACCATGCCCGGCTAATTTTTTCTATATATTTTTAGTTGTCCAGCTAATTTCTTTCTATTTTTAGTAGAGACGAAGTCTTGCTCTTGCTCAGGCTGGTATCGAACTCCTGAGCTCAAACGATCCACCTGCCTCCACCTCCCAGAGTGACAGGATTACAGGCGTGAGCCACCGCGCCCGGCCCAGAGTATCCAAATTAATCACTGCTTACTCAAGGAAGCAAAAGTTGTGAGAGTAGAAAAATATTCACGAACGCACTAATCACTTATAAAACATCCTGTCTCTGACTCTTGCTACCTTAGTGTGACCTAAGACAAGTCATTTAACCTCTCTGAGCCTCAGTTTTTTCCATCTATGAAATGGAGCTTATTAATAATGCATACCACATATTGGGAGAATTAAGTAAGTATGTGTAAAGCACTCGACATAGTCCCTGGCACATGGCAAGTGCATGAGTTTTAGCTCGTTACAAAGATACTAGTATTATTGCCCTACCAGACGAAATTCTAGCCTCCATCCTGCCCACCCAAACTACAGTAGTGTAAGTCACTAATGATCTAAACCACTGATTCTCAAACTTTCAGTGAGCAATGGAATCATCTGAAAAGCTTCTTTTTAATAAACTTTTTATTTTAGAAGAGTTTTAAGTTTACACAATTACTGCAAAGATAGTACAGAGAGTCCCATATAGCCTGGACTCAGTCTCCCCTATTCTTAACATCTTACATTACACATTAGTATCATTCGTCACAGTCAATGAACCAATACTGATACATAATAATGTTCATATCTTATTCAGATTTCCTTAGTTTTCCCCTAATGTCCTTTTTCTGTGCCAGGATCCCACCTAGAATACCACATATACTTTCTGTAGCCATATCCTGGAGAGCTTTTAAACCACAGATTACTGGGTCCCAGCTCTAGATATTCTAATGACAGTAGGTATGAGGTGGGGGTCCTAAAATTTATATTTCTAACAAGTTCCCAAGATTTGCTGATGGGGCTAATCTGAAAATACACTTAAAATAGCACAGGCCTCAATTTTTGACTGCAGAACTGCTGTTCAATACAGTAGCCACTAGCCAAATGTGACTAATGTAAATTGAGATATGCTAGAAATGTAAAATACACATGAGAACTCGAAAACTTTGTCCAATATAAAGACGGTAAAATATCTTACTAATAATTTTCATACTGATTACACATTAAAATATTTTGGATATACTGAGTTAAATAAATTTATTTACTTCATTTTCTCACTTGTTTACTTTTTATAATGTGAGTATTAGAAACTTTAAAATTACATTACATCTCCATTGGACGGCAGCAGTCTGTGGTCTGGGCAGAAGAGTACCCATACGACCTGAAGTATAGGTGATTCCTGTGCTCATTAAAGTCTGAGAAACACTAGATCATCAACAGGGGAGGGGGGCTTAAGTGATAGCAGCATTTGGCAGTTCGGTTCAAATAAAAAACTAATCAATTGCAAAATAAAACTGCAGGATATTCATTAAATCAATGAAGTCAATGAAAGTAACAGAGAAATGCCTGAATCATAGCAAAGCCATTGAGCCACAATCTGACCAGGTAGCCAAAGAGAAAAACCACAAGGATGGTGGCCAACTTGGTTCCTCAAAAGAGGCTGACCTGAAAAGCACAATTCAAAGTACAGCATTGCTATGTGGTACCATTATATCTTTCACACCTGATTCATTCTGCAAAATAGTGCATATTTGCAATTACAACATAAATTGTTAAATGCAAAATAAAAGTTTAATTTCACTTGTTTTCTCTCGCAATTTACTACAAAAGTGTAATGCCCATTTTCTCAGGTAATAGCACTGCTATTGTGATGATTTTACAGATGACCACTATTCAGTTTTATTTTAGTCCATTTAAAAGTTTTATTACCCTTATTATTCTTACTAATGTCAAAGTACTTAAATGTATAAAGTTCACTTTCTATCAGCTATTAAAAAAACCACTGAGCAGATACTTTCTAATTCATCAAAAAAAAGCCAATTAACTACAATGTTCTGTTTTTCTACAGCATCTACATATTTTCATTTGCACCTCGCAACCTGTGTACTAGTATAAACCTAAAAACAGGTAAAGTATTCATGATTATATGTGAACAAATAATCTATACGGGTGGTGGTATTTTAAGAATCAATGAATGAGCCTCTATGGTTGACAAAGTACAAACAGAAATCTAGCAACAAATACGGGGGCGTATACATACACATACACACATACAACGTTACACTTTTATTTATTTATTTTTCCCCAAAGGAGAAACATCTTCAGAGCAGTCTGGCTCTTCAGGTGGTCTCGCTTTCACTGCCTGCTCTTAGGCACTGCTACGGGCTCTCAAAGTCCCCGCTCTGAAACGTTGCCACGGCAATTTTAAAACAAAGAGAAAAATACTGCGCCAGGAGCCAGACCGTCTGTTAAGACCAGACAGGTACACAAAGATGACCCGTTCTGCAACACACCCTCCTAGAGGTCAGGTAAGAAACACTGGATGTGGACAAATAAATACATCTCCAGGCCACTATTTCCTGACTTTTAAGTATGAAAGAGGCGTGGCTAGAGACTGGATACTTTTTAACACTTTCACTGCCGAATTCCGAGTCTGGATGCGGAACCTGCCCCCACCTGGCCTCCCAAGACGCAGGCCTCGACGGTCGACGACACTTCCCTCTGTTTCACCACCGACCGCACAGCCAAGTGCGCGGCCGGCGTTCAAAGCCTTGCCACACCGGCACTGGGATGGCGCGAGGACTTCCGCTAAGGGCACACTCCAGACGCTCCGCGCGCTGGCGTGTGAGGCCGCCGCGGTGCAGGGCGTGCCTGCTCTTCCGACGGCGGCCGCGCGGCCAGTCCCCGCGACTCTGCGGGGACTTCGGCCCACACGGAAGGGCGGCCGCCACCCGGGCGCGCTGCTGAGGAGGGCGGTTCGATTCGAGCACTCTGAGGAGACCCCCGGAGAAGCGGAGGGCGCGGACGTCCACCCAGGGGGGCGGGGGCCTGCGAAGCCCGCAGGGAGCAGAAGGCCCGCGTGCGGTCCGCGGCGTGGACAGGCCCGAGGCTCGGGGGATCCGCAGCCCACGCGGGCGGGGGGCGGCCCGCGCCGGCCTCTCACGCGCGTCCCGCCGCCTCCCGCCGGGGGCGCTACCCCGCAAAGGAAGTCCGGAAGCGGCGGCAGAGGAGCCGCAACTTCGGGCCATTTAAAACCCCTCGCCTGCGTCAGCCAATGGGTGGCAACGGCCGCCCCGCCCCGCGCCCGACCCCCAAGGCCCGCCGCCCTCGCGGGCGCGGCCGGCCCCAAGCGCCTTTGTGCAGCGCCTCGCCCACCTGCCTCCGTCCGCGGCGACCCGCGACCTCCTCCTTCCCGAGCGCGGCGGCTTCGCGGTGGGCAGCTCCTCCTTCGCGTCGCACCGCGGCCGCGTGACGCCGAGGCCGGCCCGGAAAGCGCTCGCACGGCGGCCCCGCGGCCAGTCCCGCAGGCAGGTCTCCGAGGTAGGGTAAGTTCCCGGGCGCGTCGGAGCGCGCCGGCGCGGGGGCGGGACTGGCGCGGGGGCGGGGTGGACCCACGTGACGGGTGGGGGCGGGGCCGCAGCTCACGTGACGGCCCGGGGACTAAGGGCGGGGCCGGGCGCGGGGGCTCGGGTGACCGCCGGGCGCGCGGGGGGCGGGGCCGGGCGCGCGCGGGCGGCGGGGGGCGGGGCCGAGCTCGGGCGACCGACGGGCGCTGGGGGCGGCGGCGCTTCGTGAACCTGAGCGAGAAGCGTCCGGAAGCGCTGGTGGGAAAACCCGAGAGGGCGGCGGCGCGGGTGTAGCGCGGGAAGACGCCGTGGGGAGCCGCTGCCGGGCCTAAGGCGGTCGGTCACGGGCCTGGAAATCCCACTGGGACTCGGAAAAGTGTCACCACTGCCTCGGGGGGCGAAACTGGACTCTGGGGACGGAGTCCGTGAGCGGGTCAGCGCGGAGCTGCCCTTCGCCAGCCGCCGCGCCTGCTGTTGGCGAGCCCCGCGGGCCGCGGCCGGGTCACCCGGGGAGCGGACAGCCCGGAAGCCACAGCATTGCAGGTCCTCGGCGACGAGCCTGCGGCGGAGGAACTGCTGGGCGGGAATCGGGGAGACCTGGCTCCTGCCCTTGGTTGTCCCTTCACCCTTGAGAACCTCAGCTGTCCAATACGAACGTTGACTTAAAAAGCCTCCCAGTCCTAAAGTGCAATCAATGGCTGTGACAAACTGCTCCTTCATGGACCGATTGTTGAGTGTGTCTATCATATGGTGCCAGGATGAAATAATAATACACACCAGAAAAGAAAAGCAAGGATGTGCTTCAAGAGCCACTCTCTGGAGTTGGCTTTTTTTCATACTTGAAGATGCCACAATGTTTGGCTTCCTGATCACAAGCTAAACTTCCAATTGTTCTTTAAAGGATGCAAAGAATCTATTGGCAAGATTTTAACAGCTGTCGTTTACAACCTTCTTATTAAATCTATTGGGGGGCTAAAGTTTTAAGATATTCTCCTTTTAGAAAGGAAAGATGCTTAAAATGAGGGTTTGCAAAAATAAGCCTACTGTCTTTATCCTTTCATTTGCTACTCCCTTTCCTTGGCACCCACCTTTTCTGTCTCCCTCAAGTTTCTAATATGCTCCCTTTTTCCATGCCTGTGTTCAGCACCCAGAGAATTGCTGCTGTGTGCTTCCGCAACTACTTTCCATGGAATCCCCTTGTTATCTCTTGCTAAAACCAAAACAAGGACAGACTGCAAAAAGGAAATATGCCCTGATAGGAATGTGCTGATAACCTTATCTTCCCTCTTCCCCAAACCTGAATTGGACACCCTTGGTTTCAGCAAGAGACAGAACTAAACGGTTTGCGTACGCTTACTAATCTGCCTGTAACTCCACTTCCTATTTTACAACCTAATCTCAGATGATACCACAGTGCCCACAGTATGCTGATCACTACCAACAAGCAGATGGAATCAGATAAAAAGAGCTCTCTCGCTAGTGTGCGGTTTTGAAAGAACCTAATGGAGAGCTATGAAATCATATGCAACATTGCCTCTAGTTAGTTTTTAAATAACACTTGTAGCATATGTCTGGTGCCTGTGCTCAGGATCTCAACAGAATTTTCAGAATTTTGACATTTAACTGGCTTCTTAAGAAGTAGCAGAGTTCCAACATGTAGAATTCAAATGTAAGCTACACACATGCAGAGATTTGAGTCTGATTTGTTTGTGTGTATATCCCAAGTGCCTAAAAGCAGTTGGCATATGGTAGATGCATGAGAAATTCCTGTTGAATGTATTTTCCAGTGAAAATGTGCTCTGTAAATTGCTGCATAAACTTGTCCTACTTCTTAATTCTTTAATAAGTAACCTACTTTTCACTGTATATTTCTAAACGAAAAAGCATAAAATTATACCTGGCATGACTACTTTGGCAGGCAAGGCTATAGAGAAATGAGACTTTGGCAGCATCTATCAAAATTACAAATGCATATATACTTGGAACCTCCAATTTCACTTCTAGGGATTTATCCCACAGATATATTTCCACACATGAGAAATGGTAAGATATTTCTTATTGTTAAGAATAGCAAAAGTTTGGGGGCAACCTAAATATCAACAGGCACTAAATTAGGATATGCTCACGCATTTTAACATGCAGCTGTTAACCAAAAAAAGAGAAAAGTTTTTCGTATTTTAATATTAAGATCTCCAATTTTTTTATTGTTAAGTGAAAAAAGCAGAAAATGGTGCAGAATAATGTATTAGCTTGTGTATGCATTAAACTAGGACGAGCTAACTTGCAGAATGAGAACTCACTGGAGGGAAGGCGTAGGAGACAGACTTTTCACTGTATTCTTACTTAAATTTTTTGATATTCGAACCATGAGAATGTTATATCTATTCAAACAGTTAATGTTTAAAATTTCTCTGGCATCTTTACTTTGTTATTAAAATACCCAGGCTTCCTTTATTTTATAAAAGTTTACCTGATCGGAATTAACACATCAGGTAAACTAATATTCGTAGGCAAACTTTTCAAAAAGTCAGAGTTGTTTTCATTAAGTTCAGATTCCTGAACAATATCTGTTCTTTATTGTAATAATTTAAGATCCAGATAGTACATTTAGTTTGAGGCTTAGTATACCTCTTATCAAATGTATATAAATTTTAAAAAGTATTTTATTTTTCTTAAGAAGATCTTCACTTAAATGAGCTTTAACAAATTGGATCTTCTGTTTTA
>RJWJ010046448.1:0-11352 GCA_004363605.1 Indri indri | reverse complement strand
CTTGTATACTCCTGGATAGGGTTGGAACGCATTCTACTAAGCGAAGTATCCCAAGAATGGAAAAACAAGCACCACATATACTCACCATCAAATTGGTAGTAACTGAACAACACATAAGTGTACATATAAGAATAACATCTATTGGATGTCGGGTAGGGAGGGAGGGGGAAGGGGGAGGGGCGAGGGGGAGGAGGGGATGGATATATGCATACACAAAGGGTGCAATGCGCACCCTCTGAGAGATGGACACGCTTGGGACTGAGACTTGGGGGGAAGGGGGGGCAAGGGCAACATACGTAACCTAAACATCTGTACCCCTATAAACAACAAACAATAAAAAAAAAAGAAAATAAAAAAAGTTAAAATTAAAAAAATAAATAAATATATAAGTAAAATCTACCCTCTTGGCAAACGTATCGAATCCAACTCTTCAGTCTAGCCTAAGAGCATATCTATCACTTGTGTCTACTTTGTTTACAGAGAATTGGTAAATAGAAGTACACAATATGTACTAGCCTTTTAAGATGAGATTATTTCCTTCATATCTTATAGTAATAGGGTTAAAAATTTCTATTTTGATGTAGAATTTTCTCCCTCTATTGTGCTATTGTGTCAAGCTTTCTATCAAGATATTTGCCCGAGGAAAATATACAAACAACCTGCTATTTACCACTTTACTTAAATTAGATAATTCAAAATGTGTTTTAAGGCTTTTGGAAAAAGAACCTCATTTATCAGCCTCAAGGAAATTCTCTGCATATTATAAAAAATAATATGGTTTTCCTACCCTGCCGGAGGAGTCTATCTTATAATAAGAGCAACACTTACTGAAAGCTCGGTATTTAGCAGTTAATGTTGTAAATAACTTACATGTTATAACTGAGGAAGGGACTACTATTAATTTTACAGATGAGGAAATTGAGGCATAGAGTGTTTGAAGGAATTGTTCAATGCCACACACCTGAGAAGAGGAGGAAACAGGATTTTATCCCAGCCTTTCTGGCTAACTGGTCCAGATTTACATCCATTATATTATTTCACTCTAATATGAAATTATTGTAAAAGGAAAGGCTAGAACACAATATTTCTTATTTTATGATTCTATCCATGTGAATAGAACTGAAAATCAAAAGGCAGATGAAAAAGTTAAGAAAAAAAATTAAGGGCTGACATGAGGCAGATATTGTAATAGATTATTTATCTGATTATTAAATTTAATCCTTAAAATAGTTATAATATTATTATAATATGTTATATTCATGGAGCTGTAATTGTGGCAGGTACTCTAATAATAATTATACATATGCAATTATTAATTATTGTTAATAATATTGACTATTAATTAATATTATTAATTATTAATATAAATATATTTAATCTCTACATTGATCTATATAAATAATAATGTATATGTGAGAACCACCTGGGCTGCCACAATGCCATGGGACTTCTCATTTTATAGATAATACAATTTCTAAATAATTAGACGACGTTTCATTAATAAAAAAGGAAAAAAGGTATACTAAACTGCAGAAAACCACAATATGGGGAATTATGGTTTGTTTGCATGTCCTTTCTTTATGGAATTTCACTTATAATTTTTTACATTAGTATTTCAAAAGCCTTAGCATAAAAGAGCAATTACAGCAACATATTTATCTCAACATAAAATTCCAATCAATTTAAATTTTTATTGTACCTTCTTTATTTCAATATATAGATTTTAGTATTCATGTGATTTTCAAGATTTTAAAAGTTCACATAAACTAAATTAAGAATGGTTATACATCCTGGATAGAGCTGGAACGCATTCTACTAAGCGAAGTATCCCAAGAATGGAAAAACAAGCACCACGTGTACTCACTATCAAATTGGTATTAACTGATAAACACGTAAGTGTACATATAAAAATAACATCTATTGGATGTCGGGCAGCGGGGAGAGGATGGGTATATGCATACACAAAGAGTGCAACACGCACCATCCAAGAGATGGACATGCTTGAAACTCGGACTCGGGGGGGGGAGGGGGGGTAAGGGCAACATACGTAACCTAAACATCTGTACCCCCATAATATGCTGAAATAAAAAAAAAAAGAATGGTTATACAATTGATAATTTCTATTTCTCACTGTTATTCACACTATAACAAATAAATTATGTAGCAAATGTTAAATGTTATAAAGTTTATAAAACCCAGAGTTATAAAACCCATTTGTTGTACTGAATATTTTACCTAACAAAACTTTTCAACACATAGAGATAATTAAGGAACTTTATGTTTGTAATATAAAATATTTTAACATGATGTGAAAATACATCTAGAACATATCATTAATACATAGATCTATTTATACTGACATTTAGACAGATATGTCTTAAATCATAATTATTACAATTCATATAATCTATACACACACTTAACCACTTTAGGCAAACCCATTTTCCCCACATAAAATAAACAGATAGTTATCCATACAAAAATACTTACATTTAAAGATTATCAATTATCTTACCCAGTAGATTAAGAACATACTTTTAGGTTTGAGGAATAAGGTCTCTGCAATGGACTAAATGCTTATTTTTCCCCCAAATACATTGAATTCCTAACCTCCAAGGTGTTGGTATTAGAGGTAGGGTTTTGGGGAGGTGATTAGGTCATTAACTCTGCCCCCATGATTGTGAGTATTGATCTTATAAAGAAGACCCCAGAAAACTAGTTTGCCAGTTTTGTCTTATGAAGACACAGCCTAGAGACTATCTAGGAACCAGAATATTCTGCTGGCACCTTCATCTTGGACTTCCCATTTCCCAAACTGTGGCAAATAAATTCGTGATTTAACTGCTATTCAGCATAGGATCTTTTGTTGTAGCAGCCTGAATGGTCTAAGACAGTTTCAAGCATAACCAGAAAAAATGCCAGTAAAATAGTAAGAATATTTATCAAATTGATCCTCATGTATTCATATTATTATAATAAAAATTAGGAATATACTTATAATTATTATTAACTACTTACAGGATGTTATTTTATTGAGAGTTACCTAGACAGAAAAATTGTCAATAAAATTATTTTGTTAAGAAGATATGTAACTTGTGTTCACTACAGTTACTAATTAACAACTTTTGATGAATACTGACCATTAAAGAATTATTTTTTCACTTGAGTTGTTGAACCACACATGGAAGTTATGCACTCATGGTAATTGAGTGGTTGTGGTTGTAAGTGGATTCTTCTTTTATTCATTTATTCACTTAGTTTTATTTCTTTCTCAACAAATCTTATAAAGTGTACCGAGATTTTTAATGATACAGTTAGTGTTGAGCTTTAAACTCAATTAGAGTGTCCAGAGGCAAATTATGAAGAAAAAAGTGTACTCGGATCAATTAGAGCTAACAACTCTACCCATTACAAGAAGTATTTGTTCTCCTCATGCCAAATACCTGTTAAATCATATTTGAATTCACTGTCATATGATATTCCCTTCTACCTTATATCTTATTTGATGGGCATAAATATAAAAAATGAACTGTTTGGATGTGTTATTTTGAATCAATTAATCATAACAATTTAGAAAGTTTGTCAAAGCATTTCAAACGTTCAGTATTTTTTTCACATGAAACAAACCAAAAAAATGAGATTACTTTTCTTACTTTATTTTATATATAGTTATCATAAGAATAACTTTTAATGTGAACTATGCTTAATACTCAATTTTGAAAACATACTTTCTGTCAGTTAAGTAAAACATCATTTGTAGAAATGAAAAGTATATAACTGTACAGTTTACGCTCATGTCTTATGGGATCTAAACACAGAGCATATTTACCAATTTTTAATTTCTATATTTTTAAAATTTAAGTTTAAGGAAACCACTACTCTTCAGATATCACTTAGAAAATATAAATTACTAAGTTTACTTTAAATGGACAAATGTTTTCTAATGTTATGAACTTATATACACAGTTCCATGTAATAGTCAAAGCACTGAACTTGGTTTAAAGTGAACTCTTGAGCTAGCTCAGCTACAGCAGGTGTTTGTAGGGAGCCTGCATCAGGTGGAAAGTACTGTGATGGGCTCCTCTTCCCTTCCCTTGCCCTGTAGAGTTTCTATTCTTCTTCCTTCTGGGTTAGGGTTGCACAGCAGGTGGAAGGTCAGAGAGTTCTTACTTGTCTAGTACTGTTATAAGACGGATGTCTGCTTTGAGAATCTGGTTGTACTTAAGGCTGATTTCTTCTCTTGTTCAGACTTCAGTAGTTTTGTAGACATTTTCTCACACATACACATCATTAGGAATTTCTCACAGTTCCCTTAAAATGTTTAGGTGCATACAGTGGTGTGCTGGAGCTAGCATTTTCCAGACGTTGAGAGATAATTGTTAGATTTTCAGGAATTTTGTGAACAGTTTGCTAACCAATGCTATTTATTTAAAATTAAATTCTGCGAAGTATAAAATTTTATTTTTATAACATTTTAAATTACTTAAAAATATATACCAGAAACTCATTACTTCCTGCTCATTTTACTATATTTCACTATGATACAAACTCTTGAGGTTATTTATGGCTGTTGTACCTGCACGACGAAACAGAGTGGTGAGCTTCAGAATACCTCTTCACAAGTCAGCAGTCAATAGCGTCAAGTTGACAGCTTAAAATTAAACATGAGTGAAAGTACTGATACCACGGAAATCAGAAAACACCACATATCAGGACATATTTATTACTTTTACATTTTCTAGATTTAACACAGTAATTAATAAAATATTTATAATGAAATGTAGATTAAACTAAAGATATATAGGGTCTATTTCTCTGTTTATGAATAGCTCTAAAAGTGAGGAAAGAGTTTTCCAGGATTCAAAAAGTATTATAAGATGCAGGAAATATGTCATTCATGTGATTGGGGAACAATTAAAGTTCTTATATACATCTTCCTTGTTTTACTTTGATCTTATTGATTAATGTAAATGAAAATAGAAACCAACTTCTATGTTTTAAATATACTATTTCATCCATTACAACCATGTTTTGGCTGCAGATAAAAGAGTTAAGCAAAAATCAATGAAAGCATTTTATGGGAATTGCTGAGCTATATGGAATTTATAATAAAAATTTTGTATATTTATTATTTTTAAAATTGGTGCCATATAGTCTGTATATTGGTAAAGTTTATAATAAATTTATATGCACATATATAAGCTAACTTATTTCTTTTCAAAGAACCAGTGTTTAAATATTACCAACACATCACTAGGTATATCTCTATACATACTCTGGCTGATGATTTATTCTTTGAAAGCCCCTAGGAATCCAGTTTTTCACTATTAAGATCTAAGGATTAAGACAAACAGTTAAGAAATGCTGGGTCTCTGTGAATTATCTGATTTACTGGAAATATGCACCGATCCTTTACACCAAAAAGTTTTGAGCTTGCAGGTGGAGGCTTACACGACAGCATCCTCACCTTCACTGTTAAAACTAAAGCAGTTGAACAGCATGTCTCTTAAGCTTTACGTTTTATAAGGTAGGAGTCAGAAACCAGCCTTTTCTGTCACCAGTAGAAGATGAATCATATGTTAAATATCCCAGTAATCTCAAGAAAGTCCTTTTAACTAAATTGATACCAATATAGAACACCAGGTTACATGTATTTCAAATAATTCAACCCAAACGTAAGTGAGGGGTATAGAGTATTTTCGGTCAGCAGAGTGACCTCTCAGTGTCATAACTAGTAATACATTGTTTTATCACTAAGGAAAAATTAAGCTACGTGAACCAGGTGTTGTAGATAAAGATGAGAATAGCGTGACATTAAATTTATAGAAGAACTTGGTATATTAAAAAGTCATTTATAGATGACCCATCATCAAACTTCATGATTTTTATGTAACTGTAATTTACAATTGCTAAAATTTACCAGGCATTTATCACCTTCCACATGCTATGCTGCTAAACATATTACCACACTGCACATACTACATTAACATTACTATACTAAGCAACATATCACTTTGTAAGAAAAAAATTATTATTTTCATATATATAAGAATACAGATATAAACAAATATATATATACACACACACACACACACAAATCTATAAAATACATATATCTACACATATTTTTTCAAGATCACACAAAAAGTAAGAATGGGAACCAGGAGTTGAGCCAAGTTTTATCTAAATTCCAAGATACCTGAAAAATAATTAAACCTTAAATTTTAACATAAAATGCATACAAATATTTAAAAAGGTAATAGCAAGTAAATCTCTGAAAGAGTATTCCGTGAAAGTAACTCAGGATTTCATTTTCATTGAATTTCTTTTCCAGAAGGGGAGATATGTAGATACACACATACAAACACACATGCACACATACACACACACACACACATAATAAATTGAAGATAAATTCTGAAGAGCTAAAACCAGATTTTGAAGAGCTAAAAATAACTTTAGAGTTTATTAAATTAAGCTCCCTCATTTCACAGATTAATAAGTGAAGCACAAAAAGGTCAGAATTTGGCCTTAGCTCTAAGTGGCAGATCCAAAACTTTGGCTCTTAATTTATTTTCTCAAGCTTAAATTAAAATATGACATTAATGCTATACATTTTATATCAAGTCGATATAATTTTCAGTTACGTATTAGGGCAAAAAGAATTGCAATATAACTTTTCTTTATAACTTCTCTTGTGGAAACATGTTTATTTTATTTTTAATGTAGTGTCCGATCTTATTCAAAAGGAACATAATGAAATATAAAAATCTCTTCTCAAAAACGCATTTTTATTAATCTATATAGAACTACTGTGAATATAAACTGTGATATTTTATTTAAAAGTCTTGTCCTCAAAGGGTGTTAGAGGACAAATTTACAGATTACAGCAATTCTTTTGTAACCAAACCCTGGCTAATGACTAGAATTCAGATAGTAAAAAAGTTGAATTACACATTTGAGTAAGAAATACCCTCTTAGGCTTTTTAGCCTGTCTCCCTGAAAGCAAGAGAACCAATTTAATCAAACAGTGTGAAGAGAGTGACAGATGAAAAGCACATCAATCCCAGTAGGTCTGGCATGACTTGAAGGACAAAATCTATCACAATGAATTAAAAGCACAATGTGAAAGAGAAACAGACAGAAAGACTTGATTTACATGCCCGCTCTATTAGAGCAAGGATAATGATTGCAGAAACCATCTACTGGAAGCACACCCTAGCTGTAGAGGAAGAGTCTCAGTCCAGCACAGCTTCCAAATGACAAGGCAATAGAAACTCTACATCTAACTCAGAGCCATTAGCTTAATCATTTAAACTTTGGAACAACTTGCAAAACGTTTAACATAAAGGAATGATTAGATACTGCACTTTAAAGTTGTTGAAGTTTTTGGATTTCCTGGGTAACTTTTAAAATTTCATTAGAAAACTCTTAAAAAAACAAGGCATTGAACTGTACAAATTAAAGAAAGGACATATTGAATATCGATGTGTCCAAGAATTCTTAACTCTTTAGCTATACTTTGACTTCTCATAATGTTGACAAAAAGTTAATACTAGATGTAGCATCTTATTTTTAGATAATCATCATCCTCAAAAGGTCCAGGAAATAGTGTTGATCAATTGTTCACTTTTTCCCATAAAGTCTTTATCAATTCCACTTGAATTTGTAGAGTGTCTTTGTTTCTATTCTGCTCTTCCGCCCACTATTTTTAGATTATCTCCTTGTCTTTTTTCTACTCTCCTCTAACTCCACTTTCCTACTTCCTCTTCCTAATTTTCATAGCCTTAGAAAGTTTGGTATTTTATGTGGACTTGATTCACGATCTTCATGTTTTGTGCTCAGATGAAAGAAATGAAGGAAAAGAAAATATTTTAATTGAGCTTTAGACTGAAATATCTGAAATGAAAACAACTTGCTCTCTTGATTGTATTATAGCTGATTAATCTGTAATTAAATTTTCTAGTCATCACTTAAAAGCAGCTGTCCATCTTTTCAAGAATTCTTAAGGTTCTTTTTAATTACCCTAGTTTAGTAAAGAATTTCCATGGAGTTACCTTGCCTTGACATGTTGATGGAATGGTTGTGACCTGGAGCTCTTTGTTCTACCAATAATATGATATTATCTCACTGTGGAAGATCTCATATATGTGTCTTGTATATTTTCTGAATACTTACAAATTTAAATATTTCACTATATACCCACTGATCTTTTGATAAGTGAACAAGTAAAGAAGACATACTATCTTTTGTAAAATCTCCATGATAGGTACAATTTGACTGTCTTTGGTGCTTACTGCTATAATAAGTAAACAAAATATATCTAAAGATACATTTTAAAGATAAACATTTGCCACATGAGGATGGTTTTATATCTGGGTTCTAAGTTCTGTTCCATTGGTCTATGTCTCTGTTCTTGTGCCAGTACCATGCTATTTTAATTATTATAGCCTTGTAGCATAGCTTGAAGTCTGGCAAATTGATGCCTCCCAATTTGTTCTTTCTGCTTAAGACTGCTTTTGCTTTAAGGTTTCTTCCCTGGTTCCATAAGTAGCATATAATTATTCTTTCTAGATCTGCAAAAAATTATGTTGCTATTTTAATAGGGATTGCCTTGAATCTGCAGATCACATGGGGTAGCATAGACATTTTAACAATGTTGGTTCTGCTGACGCATGAGCATGGCATGGTTTCCACCTGTTTACATCCTCTGCTATTTCCTTCCTTAGTGTTTCATAGCCCTCCCTGTAGAGGTCTTTCGCCTCCTTAGCTAAATATATTCCTAGGCATTTTATTTTCTTTGTTGCTATTGTTAAGGGTACTGAGTCTTGATTTGGTTCTCAGTTTGACTGTTGTTGGCATATAGGAATGCTAATTATTTATTTCTGTACATTGCTTTTGTAACCTGAGACTTTGTCGAATTTATCAATTCCAGTAGTCTTATGACAGAATCTTTTGTGTTTTCCAGATATAAGAGCATATCATCAGCACAGAGTGATAGTTTGACCTCTTCTGCCCCCATTTGGATGTCCTTGATTTCCTTCTCTTGTCTGATTGCTCTGGCTAGGACTTTCAGCACTATGTTGAATAGAGGGAAAACTTGTCTGGTTCCATTTCTAAGCAAGAATGCTTTTAATTTTTCTCCATTTGGTATCATTTTGGCTGTGATTTTTTTTTTATATAGCTTTTACCATTTTGAGATAAGACCCTGTAAGGCAACCTTAAGCAAAAAGAACAAATTGGGAGACA
Source organism: Indri indri (assembly GCA_004363605.1). Classification (NCBI taxonomy): domain Eukaryota; kingdom Metazoa; phylum Chordata; class Mammalia; order Primates; family Indriidae; genus Indri; species Indri indri. The sequence goes on along the minus strand of RJWJ010046448.1, from coordinate 2,103 downwards.
TCAATTTACCAGACTTCAAGTTATACTACAAGGCTATAATAACTAAAACAGAATGATACTGACACAAGAACAGAGACATAGACCAATGGAGCAGAACTTAGAACCCAGATCTAAAATCATCCTCATATAGCCATCTAATATTTGACAAAGCGGACAAAAACATACACTGGGGAAAAGAATCTTTATTCAATAAATGGTGCTGGGAAAGTTGGATAGGCATATGTAGAAGACTGAAACAGGAACTACACCTCTCATCTCTCACAAAAATCAACTTGCGGTGGATAACGGACTTAAACCTAAGGCATGAAACATATATATAAGAGTTCAGGAAAAAAATGTTGGGAAAATTCTTACAGACATGGGCCTAGGCAATGAATTTATGAAGAATACCCCAAAGGCAATCACAGCAACAACAAAAATAAATAAATGGGACCTGATCAAATTAAAAAGCTTCTTCGCAGACAAGGAAACTATCATGAGAGCAAACAGGCAACCTACAGAATGGGAGAAAATATTTGCATGCTACACATCGGATAAAAGACTGATAACTGGAATCTATATGGAACTCAGGAAAATCAGCAAGGAAAAAAATCAAACAACCCTATCAAAAAGGGGAAAGGGACATGAACAGAAACTTTTCAAAAGATGATAGACTAATGGCCAACAAACATACGAAAAAATATTCAACATCTCTAATCATCAGGGAAATGCAAATCAAAACCACAATGAAATATCACATAACTCCAATGAGATTGGCTTTTATCGAAAAGTCCCAAAACAATAAATGTTGGCATGGATACGGAGAGAAAGGAACACTCATACACTGCTGGTGGGACTGCAAACTAGTACAACCTCTGTGGGTAGTAATATGGAGATTCCTCTGAGAGCTACAAGTAGAACCACCATTTATTTGATCCAGCAATCCCATTACTGGGCATCTACTCAAAAGAACAAAAGACATTCTCTAAAAAAGACATCTGCACTCTAATATTTATAGCAGCACAATTCACAATTGCAAAGGTGTGGAAACAACCCAAGTGTCCATCAATACATGACTGGATTAATAAAATGGGGTATATGTATACCATGGAGTTCTACTCAGCCACAAAAAACAATTGTGATCTAGCAAATCTTTTATTATTCTGGATAGAGCTGAAGCCCATCCTACTAAGTAAAGTGCCACAAGAATGGAAAAACAAGCAACATATGTACTCACCATCAAATCAGTGTTAACCAATCAACATTTATGTGTATATATAGTAGTAACATTCATCAGGTTCAGGTAGGTGGGACTGGGGAGGAGCGGATGGGTATATTCATACCTAATGGGTGTGGTGCACACTGTCTTGGCGATGATCACACTTGAAGCTCTGACTCAGGTGGGGCAAAGGCAATATATGTAACGTAAACACTTGTACCCCCATAACTTGCTGAAATAAAAAATATATATATACATATATAAATAAACATTTGTCAAATAATGTTTTATTATATAACCTATTTCTATGGTTTGAATGTCTCCACCAAAGTTCAGGTTTTGAAAATTTAATCCCAAATGCAATAGTGTTGAGAGGTGGAAACTTTAAGGGTTGATTAGGTCATAAGGGCTCTGCCCTCATGAATGGATTAATGCTGTCACCATGGAAGCGAGTGAGTTATTGCAGGGTAGGTTCCTGATAAAACAATGAATTCAGCCCCCTTTCCTTCTCTCTCTCTCCCTTTCCCACTCATCTTGTCCTTCTCCTCCTCCAAACTCCCAACCTCTGCCTCTTACCATGGGACGACTTAGCAAGAAGGCTCTCACCAGATGTGGGCCCCTTGACTTTGGACTTCCTAGCATCCAGAACTGTAAAAGATAAATCTCTGCTGCTTATAAATTACCCAGTCTCAGGCATTCTTTTATGCAGTACAAAACAGAGATACATATAAAGAATAACAAACCAAAAAAATGTCTAGGTTTCCACAGGACTTTCAACATTGCTAGTTATTTCCTGTAAAGCAAATGAAGCAGTGTTGATTTTTCTTAAGAACAGATGAAGAGTCAGAATGTAATACTCTACTATTGAAAAAGGATCAAGCTTTGATTACATTTAGTTTGAAAGC
>RJWJ010046447.1:0-11349 GCA_004363605.1 Indri indri | reverse complement strand
CATATTTCTGGCATTCAATAAAAAAATCATAAGACACATAAACAAGCAAGAGGAAAAAACGACCAATTGACAAGAGAGGAAACATTCAATGTAGCAGATCTACAGATGGCCATACAGGAATTATGAGATGGGAAGTTTAACATAGCTATCATAAATATGTTAAAGTATCTAGAGGAAAAGGTGATCCTCATGGGTGAAGAAATTTTAGCAAAGAGATGATAAGTATAAAAGAGATGGAAATTCTAGAAATGAAAAGATAATATCAGAGATGAATCATTTCTTTAATGCACTACACAACAGACTGGATTAGGTAATCGTTTTTTTTTTTTTTTGAGGATTAGGTAATCTGAGGAGTCAGCAAACATGAAAACTAGTCAATAGTAGTTACAACACTGAAATACAAAAGAGAAAATTATAACAAATGGAACAGAACATCCTAGATGTTTGAGATGACACTAAACAATCTGATATACTTGCCATTAGAGTTCCAGAAAGAAAATGAAAGAAAATAGACAAGAAAAATATTTTGAGAAAATGGCTGAAGATTTTCTAAAATTAATAAAATATTTTAAGCTCCAGATCCAAGAAGCTTAGAGAAGTCCATGAGTGACAGACACAAAGAAAAACAAACCTAGGCACATCATTGTTAAATTGTTGAAACCAAAGATAAAGAAAAAATTAAAAGCAGTGCATATTCATATCTTACAATGGTATTTACCAAGTCTTCCAAGTTTTTTTGCATTTAACTCTAAATCATTTGGGAATCTTTAATAAATATATTCAACAAATGGAGAATCAAATGTTTTTGAAGAAGCAAAGACATGAAATTTGTCACTACAAAATAGGGAGTCTAAATTTGTTAAACACTAGGAGTTAAAACACTGTCCAAGATTTAGTTTTGAAATTCTATAATTGCATTTTGTATTATCTCGAGTTGGGGAAGTCTCTTTTATTAGAGCTCCTATTTGTAATTAGATAAGTTTATATTTTCTACTGCAGTGTATGAAATAGGAAAGCTTATGATCTTCCATTATCTATACCCCAAAAATAATAGAGACAAATTATTTGATAACTTTTAAAAACATTAAAAAATGTTTGTCAAAAGAGGACACATAAATGGAAACAAAAAACAGTACTTCTCAGGGGTGTGTGGGCTGAAATATTTGCACATTTCAATTAAAAATGAAAAAATAAATATATCTCTCATTTAGCAACTTTATTATTAGATTATAGTATGTGTATTAGGATAAATATAAAGCTTTATATAATAAAAAATTGAAAGTAGTCAGAGAAAAAAGACATTTTACATACAGAGAACTGACAAGAGTGAGTGCTGACTTCTTGCCAGAAACAAGAGAGGCCAATAGCCAAAAAGTATATATACTTAAAGTGATGAAGGAAAGAAAAAAACCTGTAGACCTAGGCTCTATCTCTAATAAACATATCCTTCAAAAATATAAGTAAAAAAAAAAGACATTTTCAGAAAGTGAAAAATCAGAAGAACTAATTTTCAGCAGGCCCACATTTCAAAAAAAGCTAAAGGAAGTTCTCTGGCTGCACAGACGTGACAGCAGGTAACAACCTGGTTCTGCAGGAAGAAATACAGAGCACCAGGGAGACTGAAATGTTGCAAAATGGAAAGGACCTTTAAAAAATTATTATATCCTTATATACCAATAAAAAGTTTTAAGGTCTATTGACTTTAAAATTTTTAAAAGGTATAATACAATTTTTACAGCATGTATGGAAAAAAGACAACACAAAGGGTGGGTGGCTTGTAGTTGAAAGTATACTACAGTAAGGTTCTTATGTTTTTGTGGAGTAATTGAATGCTTTTGGAGATAGATTCTGATAATTTAAAGATGCATATTGAGATCTCTTATGTAACTGCTAAAAATTCAATGCAAAGAGGCATAGCAAACAGAAAAGATAAAATGAAATACTAAAAACACTTTATTCACCCTAAAACTATACTTCCAATGGAAGTATATGTGGAATGGAAGGGCTAACCTAAAAAGCATGACAACACCTAATATTGAAGAGGTTGTGGAGTAACCAGAGTTCTTACCCACTGCAGATGGGAGTATAAAATGTACAACCACACTGGAAAACTCTTCAGCAGTTTCTTAAAAGGTAAATGAAAATCTAGTGTATGACCCAGCAATTCCAATCCTAGATCTTTATCTCCTCTCCAAAAGAGAAAAACTAAAAAACAACAAAAAGTCTTATAGAAGAATGTCCATATCAGCTTTATTCATAACATTCATAATTGCAAAAGAACTGGAAATTGCCCAAAGTGTCCATTAAATAGAGATTGGATAAACAAATTAAGGCATGTTCTCTCAATGGAAGACTACTCAAACAAACAAAAAAATAAACTAGTGATGAATATGATATCATGAATGATGCTTAAAAATACAATGCCAAGTAAAATGTCAGACGCAAAAAAGTGTATGATGGGATTCCTTTCACATGACATTCTAAAATATGCCAAACATGTACTGTAACAGAAATCAGATCAGTGGTTGCTTCTGGGGGTGAGATAATTTAACGGAAAGAGGTATGAGGAAACTTTTTAGAGTGATGAAAATGTACTTTTTTCATCGATAGAGGGGAGACATATCTGAGTGCATGTATGTATCAAAACTGATCAAACTATACACTTACGATGTATGCACTGAAGATCTATGTGTAAGTAAATTATACCTTAATTAAAAATTAATTAAAGAATAGGGAACTGAAGTCAGTGGGACCAGTTAGGAGTCAGTTGAGTACAGGCAGTCCCCGAGTTACGGATGACCCAATTTATGGTGTTCTGTACTTATAAACAGGCTCCCAAGAATCCCCATAAGGATAATATATAATTAAATATTATAATTAAATTAATAATTAGGGAACTTGTTTCCTCTGCACTTGTAAATAAACTCGCGTGGCATAAGTGGTCTTTTGGCGCCGCATCTTTACATTAGTGGCTAGTCTCATTGTTTATACAGTCACTTATGCACAGCATCACTTTCGTCTTAACTTTTTTATTTGTGTCTGTGTTTACCCTTATGACCATGCCTCCAAAGTCCACTGCAAGGCCAGGTGAGCCTGCAATGAAGAGAAAGGTGGTTCCAATGGAAACGAAAGCAGAAATAATTAAGCATTCTCATTCAGAGGGAGGCCAGACGCCATCATTCATCGGGAAAGCATTAGGTTTCAGTCACTCAACTATGGGAACAATTATAAAGTGAGAATAGTGGAACATGTGAAAGGCAGTGCTCCAATGAAAGCATCACTTATTACTAAGTAGTGTAGTGGATTCGTTATTGAAATGGAAAAAGGTTATTATTGATTTGGGTAGAAGATCAAAATTGGCATAATATTCCTATTAGCATAGGAATTAAGAGAAAGAGCACAATAGTTTCTGTAACTTGTTATTACAGTACAGCGTTATTATTATTATCACAGTATTACACTGCATTATTACCACAATGAGCCATTATACTATTGTTATTATTATTCTTACGTATATGTGCTGTTCATCAGGGATCCCAGTTACATATAAATCTAACCGAAAGACATTCTCAGAAACGTATTTCCTCCATAACCCAGGACCACCTGTATTCCAATTAAGAGATGAAGAGATTCTGATTCAGCTTTAAGAAACAATGGTGATATAGCACCTCTTGTATTCTCCTGGATAGAGCTGGAACACATTCTACTAAGTGAAGTATCCCAAGAATGGAAAAACAAGCACCACATGTACTCACCATCAAATTGGTAGTAACTGATCAACACGCAAGTGCACATATAAGAATAACATCTATTGGATGTTGGGGAGGGGGGAGGGGGAGGAGGGGACGGGTGTATGCATACACAAAGAGTGCGATGCGCACCATCCGGGGGGTGGACATGCTTGAAGCTCGGACTTGGGGGGAAAGGGGGGGCAAGGGCAACATATGTAACCTAAACATCTGTACCCCCATAATATGCTGAAATTAAAAAAAAAAGAGATGAAGAGATTCTGAATAAGGCAATAGTCCTTCTGGGAACTACTGGGGAGGAAGGGATAGATTCAGAAAGTATTAGGAAAAGAGAGTCCATAAGAATTGATGACCAATTATTAATGTAGTAAGAAGTAATAAAGACAGAAGAGTCAAGAAATTCTCCCATGCTTTTGGATTTGGAAACTGGGTGGGTTGTGATACCATCTCCCAAGAATAGGAAATCAGGAAGTTTATGAAAAAAATGAGATTGCTTTTGGTTATCTAGGATTTAGGGGCTGTCCAATTAGGGATATTAAATATCAATTAGGTCTGGATTTTAGAGAAGAGATTTGGGGTGGAGACATAAATTTGGGATTTATAAAGATTTGGAAATGACTTAGTATTCTCTTTATATTGCATTTTTAAATATTCTAATCTAATTTACCATATTTATGAATTCTGTAGATATTTTTATGCCATAGGTTCAAGCAGAAACAGGGATAATTTTTATCTGCTTATGCTTAGGAAAGCATATCTAGAAGACAGCCACCTGAGAGCTAGAATCATAGGGGAAGGGACTGTTTATGTATGTAATCTATTTTCATAATAAATTTACTCATTTTTCTGAGTATACAACAGTTTGGACAGCTGTAATTCACAACCTACACAGTTTAGACAGCAGAACATTAGAGCCTTACAGGCTTGATGTGTCTGAACATAACATCTGCCCAAATAATTGGCTAGTTGCCAAGCTATACAGTTGCAGGGACAATCTTTATTGAACCCAGACCGTGCCCCCCATCTCTAGACCCTCAAAAAATATCAGGCAGAATCATCAGTGTCTACACACTGCAGGGGTGACAGTTTTTGCAATTTAAGTTTAAGAATGTTAATTACTAAAATAAAAAACACAAGAGACCTCAGAATTATAAAATATAGTACAGAAGTATACACTTATTATCCCCAATGTCCAATTTTCAATAAAAATTACTAATATGCAAAGACACGTGAAAGCGTGGCCCATTTTCTAGGGAGGGGGAAAAAAACCACAGAAATCAGTAGACACTGACTCTGAGTGGGCCCAGGTGATAGATTTAGCAAAGACCTCAAAGTAGCTATTACATGTTCAAAGAACTAAAGGAAAGCAATAAATAGTAAAAAGAAACTATGGAGAAGAAAAGCAAGTGGACATTCTAGGTTAAAATGTACAATAACTCCAAAAGTTCACTAAATAGTTTAAACAGTAGATAGAGATGGCAGACAACATATGCTATATTCCATTAATCACACAGACCCGTCCTGATACAGGGTGAAAAGGGACTATACAAAGGTGTGAATACGCGAAGTGGGAATCCTAAAGGATGGCTACCTTTACAATACGATTTCAGATTTCTGGACCCTCTCTCCTTTTTCAGTGATTTATTTCCACATTACCATTTACTGTCTCCTTTTACCATTTCCACATTGTCTTAACTTCTGTAGCTTCACATTCAATCTTAATATAAAGCCCTGACTTAATATGAAGACACACCTGACTTAATCAGGTAGAATAAGTCATCCGATTTGCTTCTCTTTTTCAATGTAGTTTTGAAGATTCTAGATCCTTTACATTTTCATATAAGCTTGCGATTAGTTTGCCAATTTCTAAACAAACAAAAAACCTATTGAAATTTTTGTTGGGATCTTTTCAAAATATAGATGAATTTGGGATTAATTGCCATCTAAGTTTTGAGTCTTTTAATGCATGAACACGGTCTGTCTCTCCGTTTAATTAGGTCTTTAAATTCAGTAATTTTTTCAGTTATCATACTAGAGATCTTATACTTTTTCATTTATTCCTATGTACCGAGTTTTTTAAAGTGAAATTATTAATGATATCTATTTCATTTTCACTTGTTTACCACTAGTTTATAAAATACAATTTATTTTTGTATATTGGCCTTGTAACCTATATGACTACTAAATTTACTTCTTCGTTCTAGCAAACCTTTTTTTATTTGCATATTTCTTAAAATTTCTACCTATACAATATTGCCTATGAATAAAATTTTTTATTTCTTCTTTATCAGTTTTTACCAGTGCAATTTGTTTGCTTTTCTTGTTTCACAAACTGTCCAGAAACTTCAGTACAATTGTGAATAGAAATAGTAGAGACTTTATTCCTGTCTTATTCCCAATTTTAGGGAGAAAAATCTTTATTTATGATTAGGTATGATGCTAGCTGTAAGGTTTTTTGTAGACCCCCTTATTGGCTTGTGAAATTTCTTTTCTATACCTAGTTTGCTGACTTAAAAAAATCACAAATGGACAGTGAGTTTAGATTTATTGAGATGACCATATTTTAGTCTTTTTTCTTCTATTAATAGTATGTCGAATAACATTAATTGGCTTTTGTATGTTAAAGCAAATTTGCGTTCCTGAAGATAAATCCTTCTTAGTCTTGATGTATTATTCTTATTATATATTGCAAGATTCAATTTACTATTACATTTTTGTGAATTCTTACACTACAATTTTCTGTTTCTTACAATGTATTTGTCTGTTTGCAGTATGAAGGTTATGCCAGCCTCATCATATGAGTTGAGAGTTACTCCCCCCTCCTCTATTTTCTGAACAGAGTATGTGTAAAATTGTATTTTTCTTTCATAAATGCATTTTTGGAATTCATCATGGAAGTCATCCAAGTGTGAAGTTTTCCTTGTGAAGTTTTTCTTTTATTATTACAAATTCAATTTCTAGAATAGATATGGGGCTATTTAGACTTCTTATTTATCTTTGTATATTTTATCGTGTCAGTCTGGGGAGATTGTGTTTTTCAATGACATTTATACTTTTATCTAAAATTGCAAATTTAGTGGCATAAATTTCTTAGAAACCTCTTAATTACCTTTTTAATTTATCAATGAATGATACCCTCTTTTATTTCTTTCTCTCTTTCTCTGCTATCTAGGGTTTATCGATTATATTTTTGTTTTATTTTCTCAATTTTCTATGTCATTTGTTATCTTTATTATTTCCCTCTTACCACTTAGAGCTCAATTTGCTTGCCTTTTTCTTACTTGTTAATATGAAAGCTAAGATTTTTGATTTGATATTCTTTTCTGATATATGCACTTGTCATATAAATTTTTATGTAATCATTTTGTTAGCTACAACCCATTCATTTTGAGAAGTTGTGCTTTCATTATTATTCATTTCAACGCGTTTTTTAATTTCCCTTGAGATTTTTTTCTTGACCTCTGGATTATAAGTATATTGTTTAATTTTTATATATTTGGAAATTTTTTGCACTTTTATATGGATTTCCAATTTAATTATACTGAGATAAGGCCACATACTATCTATAATTTCGATCCTTTGCAATTTACTGAATATTATTTTATTATCAAGAATTTGGTCAATCTGTAAATATTCCATGAACACCTCTAAAGAAACAAATGTTCATGAAAAGAATACATGTTCATGAAAGAAATATATATTATTAACATGTAGGTGTTTAGTATACTGGTCTATAAATATCAGGTCAATTTGATAGTGTTGTTAAGGAACTCCAGTTGCATGACCAATTAGTGCATGGTACTTATATGATAGTGTTGTTCACATATTATTGTGGTGTTTTTTGCTTGTTTGTATTTTGTGTGCTTGTTCTATCGATTACCAAGAAAGTCGTGTTAAAAATATCTAATGATGGCTGTGGATGCATCTATTTTTCCCTTTAGTTCTGTCAATTTTTGCTTCATACATTTTGAAGCTTTGTTATTGGGTGCATGCACATTTGGGATTGTTATGTCTTCTTAATGTCTATCTTTCTTTCTAAAAATAATCTTTGTCTTGAAGTGTATATTATCTGATATAAATGTAGCATTCTAGGTTTCTTATGATTAGTCTTTACATGATATATTTTTTCAAACCTTTTACTTTTAACCTATCTATATTTTTGTAATAAAAGTATATCTGTTATAAACATTGTACAGGTGGGGCTTACTTTATTTTTTTTTATTTTTTTGTTTTTGAGGCAGAGTCTCACTCTCTTGCCTGGGGCAAGTGCTGTGGCGTCAGCCTAGCTCACAGCAACCTCAAACTCCTGGGCTCAAGCAATCCTACTGTCTCAGCCTCCCGAGTAGCTGGGACTACAAGCATGTGCCACCATGCCTGACTAATTTTTTCTATATATATTTTTAGCTGTCCAATTAATTTCTTTCTATTTTTGGTAGAGACGGGGTCTCGCTCTTGCTCAGGCTAGTCTTGAACTCCTGAGCTCAGAACGATCTGCCCACCTCGGCCTCCCAGAGTGCTAGGATTACAGGTGTGAGCCACCACGCCTGGCTGGGGCTTACTTTATTTATCCAGTTTGAGAATCTCTCCCTTCTAACTGAAAAATTTTATCCATTTATGCTCAATGTAATTTTTTATATGATTGTATTGAAGTATATTATTCTGCTATTTATATATTACTTGTCCAATCTGGCTTTTTAATTCATTCTCCCTTTCCTTTCTTCTTTGAATTATCAATTATTTTTATTATTCCACTTTATCTCCTCTATTGTCTTTTTAATTACATAATTTTGTGTGGGTGTATGTGTGTGCTTGCTTAGGAATTATAAAAGTGCATCTTTAACTATCCTAGTCTGAATCGAATTCATATTATACTATTTCCCATATAGTATAAGAACTTTCAACATTATTCTTTGGTTTATTTCCTCTTACCTTTTGTTTTATTGGTGCATATATTTTTATTCTTCATGATTTATAAGTCCCACAATACATTATTATTATATTTCTGAATGTTTCACTGGCATCATTTCCCATTAGCTTAAAGAATTTTTCATCATTTCCTTTAGAGCACTTCTGCTTTTGAACAGTTTTCTTCAATTTTGTCCATTGGATTTATTTTAAAATACCTTTATTTTCTTTCAATTTTATAAAATATTTAAAAAATAATATTGAATTCCATGTTAACTTTTCCTTTTCAGCACTTTAAAGATGGGATTCTATATTCTTCTGGTTTGCATTATTTCTGAGAGAAATTAGTAGTCATTATTATTTTTGTGCACCTATATGTGAAGTTATATTTAAGTATGTAATGACTTTTCCTCCTTTAGTTGCTTTCTGGTTTTTTTCTTACTTTTATTTTTAGCAACTTGACTATGTACTATGTAGTAGGTACAGTTTTCATTGGGCCTATTATTGTTGGATTCACTGGACTTTTTTTTTCAGAATATCATGTGGTTACATGAATTGCTTTTGTACAGTTTGAGTCAAAGTTGTAAGTAGGTCCATCACCCAGATAGTGTGCATTGTACCCATAGATATGAAGGTTTATAGTCTTTATATACTTGTGAAGAGTTTGCCTATGATTTTTTCAGTATTTTTTTCTGCCCCAATTTCTCCCTTCTCTACTTGTGGGATTCTAATTATATGTATGTAGTTCATTGTACTGTAGGTCATTAAAGTTCTGTTTATTTTTATTTTCTATGCTTCCATTTGGATCATTTGGATGGTTTTTAGTGCCTGCCTTCAAGTTCACTCATCTTTTCTTCAGCACTGTTCAATCTGTTATTATACCCATCTTGGGAATTTTTCTTTTCAGTTATTATATTTTTCATACTTATAATTTCTACTTAGCTCTGTTTTATAGTTTCTCTTTTTTCTTTTTCCTGAGATTTTCCATCTGTATAACTCCACATGTGTAATAGCTGTTTTAAAGTCTGCGCTATATCTAAGTCTGTTTTTATTGATTGCCTTTTCTCCTGATTATGGTCACATTTTCCTGCTTTTATTCTTGTTTAATAACTTTTTTGATTACATCCTGAACATCGTGGATATTGTCGACAGTCTAGATTTTGGTTATCTTTCTCTAGAATATTAAGAGTTTTTCTGTAAAGCAGCTAATTTGTTGGAAGATCATTTTTATCCTGTTGCAGTGTACTTTTTAGGCTTTATAAGGCTGAGCATTTACCCTATGGCTAGAGTAGGCTTATTCCTCTATTTCTCATGATTTTATTGGGACTGCAAATGAATGGCCATGGTATTTAGTAAGATCTCTCTACTCTAGCTGTTTGAAATTCCAATCTTTGCCAATCAAAGTGACCTTCAAAGTCTCCTTTTAACTCACAGTCCCCTGTGGCTTCTCCTCCAGGACTCCAGGACTTTCATCCTGTGCATGCAGCCTTAGTATTCATACAAAGACTCAAAGTCATTCCTATGGGCAGATTGCTTCCAGGCATAGCTCCCTTACCTCCAATATCTTGCCCCAGAAATTGCAGGCACATTGGTTGCTTCAAATTTTGATCTCTGTTTTTTGTTTTTCTGGCTGATGATCTGAATCTGAATGAGATCATTGCTCTGGGTCTGGACTCCACTTCCTTGTTTGAAAAGGGCCTTCAGATAAGAAGCCAGGGTGAACATTTAATGCATCTTGTGTTCCCCTCTATCAAGTATTACAGCTCTGTGCCATATGTGACCCAATGCCCGAAAAACAGTTACTAGTATGTATTTAATCAGTTTTATAATTTTTTATAACTGGTGGATGATTTTGATACCCATTTTCTCTATCATGGTTAGAACTGAAAGTTTTAGATTTTTGTGTGTTAGATTTTTTTTCTGTTACGAACTTCCTATATATCCTTTTAATATTTTTATTTTAATATTTTCATAGTTTTCTTTTTAAAATATTAACCTTTTCCAATTATAATTTTAAACTATTTTTATAGCTTGCTATTTTTCTTTTAATTTTATTTGACAGAGACATACTCTGTCAATGTTTAGGTAATCAAATCCATCAATATTTCCTTTTATGGTTTCTGCTGAGAGTTATGCTTTAAAAATCTTTCTTCAGCCTCAAATTATTTAAACTTCTCTATTTTTCATGTGACTAAATAATCTTAATTTTTCTAATATATAGGCATCTATCTCTAGACTATGCTACTCTCTCTCTCTCTCTCTATATATATATATATGCCTGCCTATTTTCACGCTAATACCACGGTAAATTTAGTTGCACGTTGCTATAATTCTGTTTTCTTTTTGCATTTTTATTTATCTATCTATAATCTATCTGTATATATTAAACAAACTTGAGCTTATACTGTTTTTGTAATGTTTTAGCCTTCATTTTTTTTAAGTAGTCATGTTTTCAAAAAAATTAAATGATTTACAAACATGAATTTAGGTGACTGTATAATATTCCATTATATGGGTCTTCCATACTTTAGTCAATTCTTTATTGATGGCCGTTTAGTGAATTTCTAGGTTTTTATTTTTTTATTTTTTTATTTTTTATTTTTTTATTTTTTTTTGAGACAGAGTCTCACTCTCTTGCCTGGGGCGAGTGCCGTGGCGTCAGCCTAGCTCACAGCAACCTCAAACTCCTGGGCTC
>RJWJ010046446.1:0-11335 GCA_004363605.1 Indri indri | reverse complement strand
TCCTCCCTTCCCTCCTGCTTGACTTCCTTGAGAGTTACTTACCTCTATGCACATGTGTGCTCATCAGTTAGTTCCAAGTTAATAGTGAGTACATGTGGTTTTTCCATTCTTTAGATACTTCACTTAGGATAATGGTCTCCAGTTCCATCCAAATTGTTCACTTATTTCTTTAAAACTTAGACATCTATAGCTACTTGATAAGAAGCTCTTTCATTCACTTATTTTGCCCTTACTTTGTTTTAGGTACTAGAGAAATCAAAGAAGCATTGGCTCTGGTTGAAAGGAGCTCATGCCCTGTCTGCCTTGATAAGCATCATCTCCCAGAACTCAGAAGAGTGCCTACCATGTAGGGTGACTGATGAATATTCGAAGACTGAATAAATATGGTTGGTGAGAAAAGATATGTACAATAAAGCTTAGTAATACAAAGCACTGCTGGAGTGGCAAGTGGCCATTAAAATAAGAGCTATGGAGTGTAGAATAGTGAGAGTCAGCAGTAGTGTAGAAGCTCTGAAGGATGTATGAAATTTAGCTGGAGAGAGTTTACATCAGCTCCTGGGCAAGGGAGAGATAGTATGCACAAAAATAAAGGCAGTACAGATCAGCTCTGTCCAGCAGAATTTTCTGTGGTGTTGGAAGGGTTCTTTAGCTGTGCTGTCTAACATGGTACCAACTAGCAACATGTGACAATTGAGTATCAGAAATGGAGCAAGTGTAACTGAGGAACTGAAATTTAAATTTGATATAATTTCAATAAATTAAAATCCAAATTTAAATAGCCACATGTGGCTAATGGCTATCATATTGGAGAGCACAGGAATACATAATTCAAATAGTAAGACTATATGAACAAAAATTTAGATAGTAGAATGAGCCAGGTAAGTTTCGGGGTTAGCAGGTTAACTCAACTGCCTGAAGTGGGAGTTTATGTTTGGGGATACTGAGGTATGAGATCTAGAGTAAGGCTGCAGAAAGGTCTTCAAGTCCCATTTAGAAATTGCCAAATTTGCATTGGATTTTCCATGGTACTGCTTCAGTTGCACACACTCGGACACACATACACACACTCTCTCTCTCTCTCTCTCTCTCTCTCTCTCTCTCTCTCTCTCACACACACACACACACACAGCCTTGAAATGAGACCTGTTTAATGAAAGATATTGAGAAAACTAAACGGGTTAGTCAAGATTTAAAAAAAAAACTGATCTGTTTTCTTCCTTTTTAATTCACTTTACTAGCTTTTAAAAAGAATTATCGGGTTACAAATGTTTTAGTTACATGGTCACCTTTGTAATGCTTGAGTCAGGGTTAAAAGTGTACATCAAAACATCTAAATTCCAATTACAGGAGTTTTCCTAAAATTATTTATTTCATGAAAAGCCTTGACATGCTAGCCTGCAGCATTCTTTCAGTCTAATTATTTTCTAGGAAATTGTCATATGTAAAAACAGAAGCTAAAATGTTTTCCCTAATCCTAGTATAATTTATTTGAAAGTTGTACATAATTTGTGTCAACTTTTCCAAGGAGATATTTCTTACCCTTAATGAGAAGTGCTGGTAGTTCATATTTAGTGACCACAATTCTGAAATGCGCCACAGTATATCCAATTTCATACATGTATGTGAGAAAGAGAGAAATGACTGAGAAGAGAATATGGAGATGAATAAAGGGAAGATAAGAAAAAAGCAGGACAACCACATGTACTTACCATCAAATTGGTTTTAACTGACCAACACCTAAGTGCACATATAGGAGTAACATTCATCGGGCATCAGGCAGATGGGAGCGGGGAGGAGGGGATGTGTATATACATGCATAATGAATGCGATGCACACCATCTGAGGGATGGACATGCTTGAAGCTCTGATGCAGGGTGGGACAAGGGCAATATACGTAACCTAAACATTTGTACCCCCGTAATATGCTGAAATAAAAAAAAAAAGAAAAAAAAAGAAAAAAAGCAGGACAGAGGATACATTACTGACTTGTTTAATGGAATATTTAGTGTATTGAATGTTTAAGTCAATTTTTTCTATTCTCTAGATGCACATAAGTGGTGTGGAACAGTGGCAAGACTTCTCTAAACTGAGAATTATCAGAATGTGATGAATCTCTCTGTTAGCTGTCACGGTGTACTGCATGGTATAAGCAATGTGCAGTCTGTGTGAGATGGGAAAATAGAAGTGGATGGGAGAATCGAGGAAAATACTTTTTCTTCCAGATATCGGGGTCATTTTATGAGATATAAACACAGAAGTGTTTCTGGGAGGCATTCTGTTCACTCCCAGAGAGCTTTTATCAATCTACTGTAAAAAGCCAATTTCTACTTCTGTATGTGTAGAACTCCTATTGAGGACAAAGGTAAAGGACACATCTGGATCCAAAGGGGGGTGTTTTAGCTTGAATTTTCTGAAACAAATTCCAGCAGGAGAAAACTTAACATGAAATATTAATCCCAAAGGATTCATTCCATGCACAGTGATAGCTCTATAACATTTCTTTCCTCTGTAGGAAACTTGATCCATGCTATATTTGTTTTGAATTGCTCTGTCTATCTGTCTCACCTCCAAAGATTACCTTTATTTCCTTTTGTAGCAATTTAAGAGACAAGGTAGAAAAGAAAAGGACTAACACAAAGGCTGCTGGAAACTGGAATTTTTAATTTGCAGCTATTTGTTTTACTAGAGGTAGTAACAGTTGAGTAGTTTGGGGCAAGCTGTTAAATTCTTTGACATTCATAATTAGCAGCCCTGGATTGGACATAATGATCCCTGCAAATTATTGGTGAAAGAATTCAATAAGGATTTTTGTGTTGCTCTTTTTAAATTGAAAATATATATGGTTTAAGTAAAGCCTTCAGACTAGATTTCATGCCCTTCTGTTTGTAATTTTGCTTTCATTTATATTAGAACTTGCTTTCTTTTGTATTTATATTAGTTATCGGGTACTTACTTCATTAAAGATATTCTGTCAGTCCCATTTTGAAGAAAAGTTTTGTGATTGCAATTTAATTACTTCCTTAAAAAATAATAAGTGGATTTTTGGTTCATGAGGTAATTTTATTTTTCAATGAAACACATTTCTGAATACTTAATTGATTTTCTACATAGAAATCTACCTCCCACCAGGCTGAAACATTTTGCTTCTTTAGAATATAAATAATTTAACCCCAAGGCTCCAACACTCTTTTTTTTTTTTTTTTTTTGAGACTTAGTCTCACTGTGTTGCCTGGGCTAGAGTACCATGGCGTCATCCTAGCTCACAGCAACCTCAAACTCCTGGGCTCAAGCAATCCTACTGCCTCAGCCTCCCGAGTAGCTGGGACTACAGGCATGCGCTACCATGCCCGGCTAATTTTTTCTATACATTTTTAGTTGTCTGATTAATTTCTTTCTATTTTTGGTAGAGACGGGGTCTCGCTCTTGCTCAGGCTGGTCTTGAACTCCTGAGCTCAAACAATCCGCCCACCTCGGCCTCCCAGAGTGCTAGGATTACAGGCGTGAGCCACCGCACCTGGCCCAACACTCTCAATAACTGATTCTTTAGCACACAGTGCATCTCTGATCTGTGAGGCCATTATAAATAAGGCCATATGGAAGCTAAAACTGTAAGATCAGGTATTTACAAAATACTTCAGAGTTTTAGCATCCATTGTTGATTGTTGTGGAGATTCATCACTTAATTGTGGTTGCAAAATGGTGATTTGTTCTTTCCTTATTAAAATTTGTTATAAACAAATCTTATAGAGAACTTGGAAGTATAGTACAGAAAACTGTTTTCCCTGTACTTTTGAAATTTTGCTGATGATGTGGTACCCAACCATTTCCTAATACTTTAATGTGAATTTCTTACAAACTAGGGCATTCCCCTGTATAACCACCACACAGCCATTAAAATCAGCAAATTAATGTTGACACATTATTAGTGTCTAATCTCAGACCCCATTCAAATTTTGCCAAGTATCTCAATATTGTCCTTCAGAGCAAAAGGATCCACTTCAGGATTATGCATTGCCTTCAGCTGACATGCTTCTTTGGTTGCTTCTGATCTGGAACAGTTCCTCAGTCCTTCATTGACTCTCATGCCCTTGGCTCATTTGAAGATTATAGGACACTTATTTTGTAGTATATCCTTCAAGTTGTGTTTGTCTGTATTTTGTGATGATTAGATTTAGGTTATGCATCTTTGGCAGAAAGATCACAAAAGTGACATTGTGCTCTTCTTGTTGCATCTTGCTAGGTAGGTCATGATTTTGATTTATACAATTTCTGATGATGTTCACTTTGACCGCTTGATTAAGGTGGCATCTGCCAGGCTTTTCCACTGTGAAGTTATTCTTTCTCTTTTTGTAATTACTTAGTATTTTGTGGACAGAAACTTTGAAACTATGTAAATATCCCACCCTTTGTGAAATTTTCAATTGATTTATTTAATTTATAGCAGTATGGACTTGTAGTCTCCTATTTTATTCAATGGGTTGTAATCCATTACTGTCATTTTTTACTTTGATGTTCAAATTTACTTGGCTGGTGAGAGTCCCTTGAAAGTTGGCTCCTGTGTCCTTTCGACGTTCTCCATTATTCCTTGAGCACCTACCTATTTTTTCATACCACGAGATGAGCCAGGCATGTTTTGACCTTTCATTGCCCAGCTTTGGAATCATCCATTACTCCAAGGAGCCCTGGCTCCTTTTAGTGGGGATTAGTGCCAAGATCTGGACACAGGGCATACCCATTGCTGTGGGTATGTCACTGTTCCCAGGCCCTCTCAGTGGACAGAGCTACAAACACACACACAAACATCTACATGCATATATATACAGATATTTACAACTATATTTACTTCTATATCTCTTTCAATGTATTGAAAATCACTCCAAACTTCCATTGTCATCTAATATCATAGGACTTGTTCTAGTTTTTCGCTAACTTTCTTCTCCAAGAGGTATTTTTTCTTTTGGTATTTCTTTATTTTTAATGGACAAAAAGTCTATATTTATCCTGTACAGCATTGTTTTGAAATACAATTGTGGAAAAGCTAAATCAAGCTAATTAACATTTGCATTACTTCACATACTTATCTTTTTTTTTGTGGTGAGAACACTTAAAATCTATTCTCTTAGCAATTTTCAAGAATATAATACATTATCTATAGTCACCATGTTATACAATTAATCTCTAGAACTTATTCCTCCTATCTAACTGAAATTTTGTATCTTTGACTAACACCTGAGAGATATTTTTAAGAAAATTAATCTTCCTGTATGTACCCAACTGTTCATTGCCTCCATAATCCCCTTC
This sequence comes from Indri indri, assembly GCA_004363605.1. Lineage (NCBI taxonomy): Eukaryota > Metazoa > Chordata > Mammalia > Primates > Indriidae > Indri > Indri indri. The sequence goes on along the minus strand of RJWJ010046446.1, from coordinate 6,034 downwards.
CTGTGAAGATGCTCTCCTCCCCACTCCTGGGCTCCACCATACCAACCACTCTGAGCACCTGCCTGGATACCTTCTTTATCCTGCCCTGGCTCTGACACCTCTTGGGAGGCCATCCTTCCACAAGAATACCAACTTTGTTATCTAGAATACTATTTGTACAGGAAAAGAAAAAATGTGTTTAATTTTTTCCCCTTTATTTATCAGTCTTCAGAATAAATATTTGGTACTCTAGCAATATTCAATGGTGGCCAAGGAGTTTGTTTTTGGTAGAAAATAAAATTATGAACTCATGGAATTTTGTTTTTACATTTGAGTTCAATATGTCTCATTATTGTTGTCATTATTCCTTTCGATGTTTAAATTGTTTCATTTTTGGCTAATGTGAGTCCCTTCATGTTGGCTCTTATGTCCTTTTGACATTGACCCCACTAGTCTTTGATAGCTTTTTGTTTTCTGGTACAGCAATATAATCCGGTCTATGGTATGTAATTTCTGTCCCAGATATGAAATTGACCAAAAAGTCTAGTCAGAAATAATTGGAAACCACAATCTGGATGCTAGGGGTATTTATTGCTACTGGGTAGTCATTTCTTCTAGGCCTTTTCAGGGGACAGAGTTAAGAAATATATAAAGGTCATTTTTTAAGAGTGAAATATCATGAATTTCTACTGATATCTTCAGTTCAAATTTAGAATTTACAAGTACCTGGAGTTAGCCAATCTTGAGATTATGTCCTTTGGGTTGCCAAGTCTGCCCAAGACTCCTGACAGCAGCCACATGTTTGGAGGTCCCCAGGGCAACCCTGAGTTCAGATCAGCTGGCTATAAATTCAGAGTCCCCATCAACTCCCTCAGATTTGAAAATTTTCTAAAATGATTTACAAAACTCAAGAAAGTGCTATACTTATGATGACAGTTTTATTATAGAAAAAGGCACAAATTAGAACCAGATAAAGGAAGAGACATAGGGGAAATCTGGGACTGGGAGGGTTCCAAATACGATGCTTCTGTGTCCTCAGTGACATGTCACTCTCTCAGGATCAATGTGTGGCAATGCATACATTCAGTATTGCCAACCCAGGAAGCCCACCTGAACTTTGGTGTCCAGAGACCTTATTAGGATTTTATCAGGAAGCATAACTGATTGAATCATCACCCACCTGCATGAACTCAATCTCCAACTCCCTTCCCTCCCGGGAAATCAAGCTGATATATGCTCAAAGCCTCAACCCAAAGCACCTGGTCTTTCTGGTATGGCCAGTGCCAATCCTGAGTCATCTCATTAGCATAATCTATAAAGAGGCCTACCATAAGTCACATGGTTAGAATAAACTGTAAGTGTGGTCTGAGGGGCCCACCATGAAGAGTGAAGGCACTCTCATCATTTGGGAAATCCCAATGATTTAAAGATTACCTCTCAGGAGTTGGAGCAAAGGCCATATCTCTCTTCGGGTAAACTAAATTTTTTACTACACGACAAGGTTTTATTTAACATTTTTGTTTCATAATCACATCCCTTTTATACTAAAACTCTTAGCTCTGATTTAGAGATACAATTATCCCTCATTGAAAGAACTAAGGAGTTAGGAAATGCAAGAAGGCCACCAATGAAATGTTAAAACAAAATAATTAGGCCACAAATGAGTGTCATAATATATTGTATAACATATAAGTGCTTGATTGGTATGAATGAGAATGGCCATAAATAGTTTAATGGAAAAAGCAGATTAGGGTAAGCTGGACTGTTGTAGCAAATGGAACCCCAAATGTAATGATTCAACATATTAGAAGCTTATTGCTTGCTCATGTAACAGTCCAGGGACTTCTTGTTTGACAGGGGGATTCAGTTCCATACAGTCATCAAGAATTCAGGCTAGTGGCAGAAATTCCAGCTTTAACACATGGATTCCAAAGTTGATCTGAGTAGCAACATCCCAGGCTTCTGGTAATAGGAAAGAGCACGTGCAGTGCTTTCTACACGTTATGCCTGGGAGGGGCTCGTTCCATTTCCATTTCCATTCTATCGGCTAGTACTCATTCTTAAGGCCGCAGCTGACATTAAGGGAGACAGAAAAATGTGGTCAAGTTATATTCCTAGCAGAAAAACAGCAATTAATTTGGTGGTCAGTTGACAGTCTCTGTCACAGAGGGCTTGAATTGAATTGTGAAGGTGAAATATGATTTGGGAGAAAAAGGGAAAATACGTTTGGGAAAGTTGGAGATACAGGGAGCAAGAAAAACAAGAGCTAAGTCACACAGTTGTGAAAAACATATTGTCTGAAAGAGCTAGTGATGTGAGTCAATAGCTTGTTCCTTGACTAACATGGATTTTTAAGCATTTTCTTACGAATCAGTTTTTCAAACTAGACTATAACCTTCTAGCACAATATGTGGTGTATAGTGGGTGTCCAATTAATGTTTATAAAATCAGGATGTTACTTTGGGTTACTTAAACACTTAGTTTGAATCAGAACAAAGCTCCCTTTAAGACATAATTTATCTGTAATTTTCAGGACACATAATTTATAAAAGAGATATAATCAACCACTCTAATACATGTTTTTTTTTTTTCAAGCGGAAACATTAGGCATATTTCAAAGTTATCTTACCTTGAGCTTATAACTACCAGCTATCTTTTCATAGTGTTTTTTTCCTCCTCTGTTAATGTACACTGAATTAATGCCTTTATGAGAGAGGTCAAGATTATCTGCATATTCTTGACAGAGACAGAAATGAATTTTATTTACTGAAAACATGGGTATTGTATTTATCTATAGTGAAGTAAGATACCTTTAAAATGGTTAGCCTATTAATGAAGCTACTCAAAATAGAAAAATATGGAGAATATGAGAAAATGGTAAATGATTATGGAAATACGTGAGAGATAAATATCTTATTCTTTTTTATTCTTTTTTTAATCCAGCTAGAAGATGAAAAATTATTCTGAATGAAGGTAGTTATTTTACTTACCACTATTTTATGTTTACTGATATGAGTTTTTTAATTCACATTAAGTGTACAGAATTTAATAATAAGGCATAACAACACTAATAATTTGCAGTCTGAGTACATAGCTTACCTTACTTCATAAGGGTCTACAAGTATGTAGGAGAAGATACTGCCAGGGAGAGGAATGACTGAAAAAAAATTTGTGTGTTGTTTGCCTTGTGCATTTGATTGAATTCATTTATGAATGGGGAATTTCATTTGGGCAGACATAGACAAAGCTGAAAACTTTGAGCCCCCATATCCTTCTGAACCACTTATGCCGGAAAGGGCAGAATCTCTTCTTAATCTGAAAGAACCAGCCTTACCCTGAAAAAAAGCTTTTTGATGACAGTATTTGTTTTCTCACAAGGAGGTGCTAAATAGCATAGGACTTCCTCTCACCAAGGCTGAATTGACAAATGCTACTGCTATGTACCCAACAGCGATCCTTATTTCAGAGACAGAGTTAAGTAGCCTCTCCAAGCTCAGTTAGTATAATGTTCTTTGCAAAATCCCTGTTTCATTGTCTAAGCAGAAGTGCTGGAAGGGTTACAAATGCCTGGGTCCTAAATAGTAACCTCCATATAGGAATCACACAATTTTTCTTCCCCCGCTGGTAGTATTGGTGGAATGGGGTTGAGGTGTTGAGTTGTGTTGGTGTCACAAGTTTGTGGGGCTAAACAACTTAAGCTTGAATGTTTATTGGTTTTTAGATTAAAAAGAAAACACTTTGAAGGCCGTGCTGGATTGCCCTTTCTAGCCCAGTACTCCATAAACCTGGGCAATTTTGTCAAGTTTTATTTATTTCTCTTAAAAATGCTCTATTTTACCGGTTGTATCCATTTTTTTTCAGAGTTTATAACACTTACTGATATTCTAAAATCTTGAAAATTTCAATTTTGAAAACCAAGCTAACAATTTCTAATGGTCCTTTAAACTTTTTTTAAAATTATACTGTCTTTGGTAATATATTTTAAATTAAATGACATACTACAGAACAGACTCTTAATAAGGAATGGGTGCTACAAACTGGATTTTGCCCTTGTTCTGAAGCAGGAAGGATCAATTTTACACTTGAGAGGGATCAATGTGAAGGAAGCAGGGCCCCTTCCAGCAAAGTGTGGAACTTTCCATTGCTGCCTCCTGAGCAAGACTTTAGAGTCCCTTCACCCAAAGCCCTTATATACTTGACACATTCATTTTTCCAATTTCTTTCTTTTTTAAAAAAAATTTCAGAGTATTATGGGGCTACAGATTTAGTGTTGATCAATTAGCGGTGATCAATTTAATGGTGAGTACATATGGTGTTTGTTTTTACATTCTTGTGATACTTCACTAAGAAGAATGGTCTCCAGTTCCATCCAGGTCATTGCAAAAGATATTAGATCACCATTTTTTTTTTATGGCTGAGTAGTGCTCCATGGTATACACATACTACATCTTATTAATCCACTCATGTATTGATGGGCACTTGGGCTGTTTCCATATCTTTGCAGTTGTGAATTGTGCTGCTATAAACATGCAGGTGCAGATGTCTTTTTTATAGAATGTCTTTTTTTCCTTTGAGTAGATGCCCAGTAATGGGATTGCTGGATCAAATGGTTGCTCTACTTGAAGCTCTTGGAGTTATATCCATATTACTTTCAACAAAGGTGGTACTACTTTGCAGTCCCACCAGCAATGTATGAGTGTTCCTATCTCTCTGGATTCCCACAAACATTTATAATTTTGGGACTTTTTGATAAAGGCCATTCTCACTGGAGTTAAGTGATATTCATTGTGGTTTTGATTTGCATTTCCCTGATGATTAGAGATGTTGAGCATTTTTTTCAAATGTTTCTTGGTCCTTAGTCTATCTTCTTTTGAAAGGTTTCTGTTCATGTCCTTTGCTCACTTTTTAATGGGATTGTTTGATTATTATTAATTTTTTTTGCTGCTTTTTCTGAGTTCTCTATAGATTGTAGTTATCAGCTCTTTATCGGATGTACAGCATGCAAATATTTTCTCCCATTCTGTAGGTTGTCTTTTAGCTCTGGTGACAGTTTCTTTGGCTGTGCAGAAGCTTTTTAATTTTTCCATGTCCCATTTATTTATTTTTGTTGCTGCTGTGATTGCTTTTGGGATCTTCTTCATAAATTCCTTGCCTAGGCTGCCTGGGCCAGAGTTGGGAAATGTCTGTGTGGGGACGAGCAAGATGGAACCTGAGGGGTTGAGGCCCCCTGGGGAGGACAAAGGTACTTGGTGGGTAGAGAAGCAATATGGTGCCTACCGTCAGGCTCAGGTCTATGAGGTGGGAGGCTCCCATGGTGAGGGGCTGAGAACTTGGTGCCCTGTCTGCAAGAAGCTCTCCGCTCACTGGCGGCAGCAGTCTCTGGGCTCATGTTGGCAGAGTGTGTCTCCAGCAGCTCAGGAGCCCACCAACAGCCTGAGATGTGAGGAAGGAGGTGTTAACTGATCCACCTACCCTTCTCGCTGATCTCCAAGCCTCTTGGGGCTTAATCCCCACTGATGCCTTTCTCCTTCCAGTTCTGCTCTGCAGTCTCTTCCCATGGAGTCTCCTGTAGTCTCAAGCACCCTTTCTTCAGACCCTCTCTCATATATGTTTGTCTGTCTGTCTTTTCTCTTTCATCTAAAACTTCTCCTTCTTACAGAGACACTCTGGTTGGTGTGGTAGTGTCTTTGGTTCACCATCTTGCCTTCCGATTTATTTCTATCTGGGCCCCTTTTCCACCATGTCTTCAGCACAACATACCCTCAGGTCACCTCACGAGAAACAGAAACTGAAAATGGTCCTTGAAACTTTATATATTTTTTGACATACAGGTGAACTTGAGATGGCTCCCTTAATAGGTGCCCTTTTATATGTATAAACTTGAAATGCCTGACCACTAATGGTGAAAGCCTGGAGCTATTAAAGGATAAATTGTACTTATAGCTCTAGTCAGAGACCAGTACATTCATTGTGCATACCAACAGAAGTTTCCAGCCCTTAGAAACTGCATGCTTCCTAATTATATTTTACCAGGGACTATTCTCTTATAGCTCAT
>RJWJ010046445.1:0-11341 GCA_004363605.1 Indri indri | reverse complement strand
GTGCCCAACTAATTTTTTTTCTGTATGTTTTTAGTTGTCCAGCTAATTTCTTTCTATTTTTAGTAGAGACGGGGTCTCGCGCTTGCTCAGGCTGGTCTCAAACTCCTGAACTCAAATGGTCCTCCCGCCTTGGCCTCCCAGAGTGCTAGGATTATAGTCTTTATCAGTCTTGAATGGGAGAAGAGGTCCCCTCTTCTCAAATCGGAGGGAAAGAGCTGATGTGCACACACAGGGAAGTGTGAGGGAATGCCCCCCCCAGATGACCCTGATTTTGGAAGGAATGTAGTAGCATGGTCACCCATATACAGAGGATTATGGTAGGGGTCTTTAAATTCATGAAGCTTTATGGTAAGTGGAAAGTGAGATGAATAAGGACAAATGGGAAGTTTGTGGAGTGTCACTGAAGAATTTGTGATGACATCAGTTTTCACATTAGTATGGTTTTACCAAAACTGTTCTCAGCTTTCTGTATGCAGGAATGAAGAAAGTAGTTTCTGAGATTGGTTCTGGATTTAGGGCTTTGTAGGTAGGTCAGTTATGGCAAAAAGCCAGGAGTTCAAGGCTGCAGTGAGCTATGATGATGTCACTGCACTCCACCCTGGGAAACATAGTGAAACTCCATCTCTAAACAAAACAAAAATAAATAAACAAACCAAGAAACCAGAGTCGAGGTCTTAGAGAGCTATTATAGTGAGAGTTAAAAAGCTAAAAAGATGAGAAAGGGCTATTGTTGAGGTATCAGGGATGAAACAGTAGGTGATAACAAGTTCTAGCCTCTCATTGTAGACTAGTTGGCTACAGCATAGTGGAGGAGTAAATCCTTAAAGCAAAGGAATTTTGGGACTTCTCAATCTAGGTTTCTAGATGGGGGAGGTCCATGTAGATGATAGAATTTCCAAGTACTGTGAAGTAGAGAACAGGACTGTAAGCCAAGTTTCAAAGTCTTCAGTCAGTGTCAATAAGTGACCAGAGATCTGTGCTTGATAGAGATGATGAGGGATAGTAAAGGTCATTAAAGATAAGGAAGTCCACAAACTATGAAACAGGTATGGAGTAGGCTGTCCACATGTACATGAAAATTTCATCAGCTAATGGCAGGAGATGGGATGGAGAGGCCACCCAAATGAATGAAGGGAAGTGTTCAGGAGATGCATAAATGACCATGATGAGGATGGATAAAAACTGGTGTCTCCAGATGGTGTGAGCCCGAATGGATGATAATAATGTTAGATTAATGGGCTGCATAAGCAAGGGGGAGGCAAGAAGAAGCTGGCCTCTAGCCCTCTGGGATATAGATAAAGGGTTTACAAGGGGAAGAGCCTCCAGAAGAGAGCCAAATCTCAGGGAATGTGGGTAGTTGTAGAGAAGTCTTTCTGATGTTAAGGATGTGTTTGATTAAAGAGGATGGTGGGTCGTATAAGATGTAGCTTAATCAATGGATTGGGATAGAGACGGTTGGGGCATGTATGTGGGATAGAAGAAAGAAGCTTCTAGGAAGAGGATGAGGATGGGCAGTTGGATGAGAGTCATGGGTAGATGTAACTGGCCTTTGGGTTCCGCTTTTTTTTTTTCTGTTCGGGCATTTTTCAGTAAATGCTGTGTGGGCAGTCCAGAATGCCACAGGAGTACCTGGCAATTGCTTCCACCAACCCCTTCCCTCTGCGGATATCGTCTGCCTGATTAGAGTTCTAGGTTATGTGCTTCCTACTCCAAACTCTAACATTTATTCTAACTAATAATGTAGGTCTGCTTCATGCAAAACACAAACTATAACAACGAACATGCTGTTTTAGAAATGCTGCCAAAATCCTTACTTGTGATATACATATTTGTGTTACTTTTAAATTTTAAATATATATTCCTAGGAGTAAATAAAGGCATTTCCTCATAGTATTTTATAGTCACCATTAGAGCCCAAGTCCTGCTTTCACTATAGCAACTGGGTAGGTGGGTGTTTACTCATCTATTTATCGCATTATTAATTTAAAAAGGAAAAGGAAAAAAGAATGGCAGTAAAAGTAAAGTAAACTGTAGGAGTTACACGGTAGATTGCATTCTTATGCTATGGACAATTGCTAACCTAATCTTACTGAAACATTTATAAAGCCAATTTTGATTAGCTCTTTAATCCTGATTATCAAAGAGACTCCAGTCTAGTAAACCAAGTCCAGAGTGATCATTACTGAGATTTATAGTCACTGACACCAGAAAGTCTTATAATTTAGCTGTTTAGGATTTCTTTTGGATGTAAATTATTTAGGAAGGAAATCCAGTGTTCATCAGCATGGAAACAAGTAGGCATTAGTAAAATTGAAACATGAAACCCCTTAGCAAATCTTATTCCTGTTTGTTGTCTAACATACTGGTTAACAGCCAGAGGTTACCTGGGCTCATGCAAGAGGCACTATTTCTCAAGGTCAAGCAATGCATGGCCCTTTATTATAAACTTTTAAATATAAATGTATAAGACAAAGTTATTTTTGGAGGGTCACAGTGAAACCAGATGACCGATAATGAAATTTATGTGATAGAGATTCCCACACAACAACAGTCTGAGCAATCTCTATAGTGGTCTACAACTTCCCTCTTGCTGTGGCTGTTTCTTAAATTTGATTATTCCCAAAGCAAATCCATTCAAACATGTCAAAAAAGAATGGGACAGTATTTGGCAAGCATAAGCATGTTTTAAAAGTGATTTCGAAGATTTTTTAAAAGGTCATAATGATGCAAAATTAGAAAAGCAGAGAATTAGCCAGAGTTCTCTTGTCAAGAATAATTATGTAAGAAAGCCTATATTGGGCCTTAAATAGAGGGAATTATGAATAAAGACAGTAGTTCCTAAAGGTGAATACAGTGTAATTATTCATGTGTTGTCACTTTTTTTTTTTTTAAGAGACAGGGTCTTGTTCTGTTACACAGGCTGGAGTGCAGTGACATTATTATAGTTCACTGCAGCCTCAAACTCCTGGGCTCAACCAGTCCTCCTGCCTCAGCCTCCTGAATAGCTACAGGCATGGGCCACCACACTCTGCTCATTTTTTTAAATTGTTTTTTGTGGAGATGGGGTTGCCCAAGCTGGTCTTAAACTCCTGGCCTCAAGTGATCCTCCTGCCTCAGCCTCCCAGAGTGCTGGGATTACCGGCACAAGCCACCTTGTCCAGCCTCTAAAGTGTATTTTATATATAGGTTATTAAGTATGAAATGTCCGATTTCCTTAAGTACTGTTTGACAGTTGATATTTCTGACATTTCACTTTGACACATCTTGTTTTATTTTTATTGTGAAGATGCATCTTCAGTCTTTCGAACACACATTTTGGTGTGCGATTATCTTTCAAATTTTTTTAGAGTAATTTTTGTGAAACCATGGATAAGCCAAAAATTCGTGTTATTTTCAAATATGAGGTCCATCATGAAACCAATGCAGCACAGACAGCTCGAAATATTAACCAAGTGTTTGGGAAGGATATGGCTAATGAACGCACAGTACATGGATGGTTTGAGAAGTTCCATTCTGGTGAGTTTAAGCTTGAAAATGAGCCACATGGTCTTCCTGAGACCAAGGTGGATAATGATGAGCCGAAAGCTGCAGTGGAAGCGAGTCCATCTCAACCTACGTGTGAATCAGCAGCAAGGTTTGACGTTACTATTCCAACAATATTGGACCATTTGAAACAAATTGGCAAGATAAAGAAGCTGGATAGATGGGTTCCACATGAATTAAATGAGCATCAGAAGAGAAATCATCTCAAAGCTTGACTTTCTTTGCTGTCACAACATAAAGGTGTACCATTTCTATACTGTATTGTGACCTGTGATGAAAAATGGATTCTTTTTGACAATTACAAGTATTTGGCACAATGGTTGGATAAAGATGAAGTGATGAAACACGGTTCAAAACCAAATACTCATCCAGAAAAGCTAATGGTGTCTGTTTGGTGGTCCAGCACTGGTATTATCCGCTACAGCTTCATGAAACCTGGTCCATCGATTACAGCAGATGTCTACTGCACCCAACTGGACAAAATGAGGAGGATGCTTGTGATTAAGCAGCTGAGATTGGTCAATAGAGAGAGGCCAATCCTCTTACAAGACAATGCTCGACCACCTGTCACACAAGCAACTCTGCTCAAACTACAGCAGCTGGACTTGGAAACTCTGTCATCCACCATATTCACCAGACCTTGCACCAACTGACTACCACTTCTTCCAGGCTTTGGACCAATTCTTACAAGAAAAAATATTCAATTCTCAACAAGCTGTGGAAAACACCTTTTGTGATTTTATTGCCACTCGCTCTACAGGCTTCTTCACTGCTGGCATAAACAAGCCACCTACCATTAAGATGGTAGAACTGTGTCAATAGTTTAGGCACATACTTTGATTAATTGTACTGCTTTTTTGAGATATAATAAGCTACACTTTTGATTTGTAATCGGACATTTCATATTTAATGACCTACTGTAAACTTGAGTACTTCAGTGTTCAAAAGTTTTTTATTTTTTTTAATTTTTTTTGTTTTTTTGAGACAGAGTCTCACTCTCTTGCCTGGGCTAGAGTGCCGTGGCGTCAGCAACCTCAAACTCCTGGGCTCAAGCGATCCTCCTGTCTCAGCCTCCCAGGTAGCTGGGACTACAGGCATGCGCCACCATGCCTGGCTAATTTTTTCTATTTTTAGTTGTTTGGCTAATTTCTTTCTATTTATAGTAGAGACAAGGTCTCACTCTTGCTCAGGCTGGTCTCGAACTCCTGAGCTCAAGCAATCCTCCCGCCTCGGCCTCCCAGAGTGCTAGGATTACAGGTGTGAGCCACTGCGCCCGGCCTCAAAAGTTTTAATTCATGTGGTTTATACTTAGTATGAGGCACATCGAGGTCTTTTTATTTTCTCTGGTCACTTCAATACGTGATCTATATTCAGATTCCTCATTGCTTCCCCCTGTACATTTATTCCCTTATATTTTTCTCTCAATAATGCCTAAACTCTCCTGATAGTAAAATAAATTGCTTTAAACATTTACTGTTAATAAATGCATTAATGGCAAAGCAGAAAGATTTATGGTGGTTTCTCTAATTTTTTAAAACCAGAAGCTCTGGAGTAGTTCCTGATTTGGTTCTGTCCCACATTGCCCTCTGGTCACTAAAATCAAACACGGGACCAGTGCTGCTTAGGGAGGTGGCATTATAGCAAGGCTTAATGTTGGAAGCCAGTTTTGAGCTGACTGGAGGCTATGTTCCCCCAAAGGAGAGAGAGAGAGGGTCCCTTGGGCCTGAGGCTTATCAGTAATGGGGGTTGGGTAATACCAGTAATATCAGTGGGGGTTGAGTCCAGCCCCTGGGGTGGTGAGGTACCACTGGAAAAACTGAGGGAGAGGCAGACAAGTGTGTCCACGAGGACCTAAGATTGGTCATGACCCACTTAACCAGCTGACATTCTTTTAGATAAATACCTGCTTAGATAAATACCATGCTGTCACCATTTTGAACATTCCTTCTTTAGGGTTCTAATTTGGTTAATTTTTGTTTTCACATTTAAGAAGTTGAATCTGCATTATTTCATCTTCTTTGCCACTTTCTTTTTAAAATTTATTTTTATTTTAATAGATATAGGGGGTACAAGTTGAATTCCATTACTTGTATATATTGTATAGTGGTGGAGTTTGGGCTTTCCGTGTGCCCATCACCCAAATAGTGTACATTGTACCCAATAGGTAATTTTTCATCCCTCATCCACTCCTACCCTCCCCCCGTGTGAGTCTCCAATGTCCATTATAGCACTCTGTGTGTCCTTGTGTAGCCATAGTTTAGCTCCCACTTACAAGTGAGAACATGTCGCATTTATTTGTCTGTTCCTGAGTTACTTCACTTAAGATGATGGCAACAACTGTGCAATCTCCAAGCAGCTCCCTATGGTAGGCCTGTGACCTGTATGGGTTGGGGGATTCTCTTGTAGCCAAGACTATAAAAGCTGCCCTCAGAGAGTGGTCTCTCTTACTGTTTCCCGCCTCCAGGGGCTTCTCCTGGCTGTTAGCCAGTCACTGGCAGGAACCCTCTCTTTACCCACTTTTGGTACTTTCTGTTGTTTCCCTGGTGAATCCTAGCATTTTCTCCTAGACAACCTGTTCAAAATGTGAGAATCTGCTTACCATTCTTGATCCTTTTCACAGAAGAGGCACATACTACCTGCGTCTAGTCGGCCATCTTGATCCTATCTCTCCTGGTAAATTTTTGGTAAATCTGTAAAACATTGTATACCCAAAGGAACCTTCTCATTCAATTCCCACATTTTATGAATGGGAAAACTGAGACTGAGAGAGGGGGAACTGAGATTCACAGTTGGCTTTCTAGTGAAATAAGCTTCCTAATTTAGCACGGGAATGATGCTTATCACTGTGCCTAGCTCGTTCCATGTTTTTAAAATATTTATTTCAATAAAACAGGATGGGCCTTTGGTTTAGAGGAAATCTTACATAAGCCCCTATACATACAGATTATTTGATTTGATTTGGAAAGATTGGTAGGAGAAGGTGAATGTCTGAGGCTAGCTATTTCCAGTTCTAAACCCGTGGCCCTCTTTTTGTCTATAGGAAGTGGCTGCTCTGACCACCTTCTTCCCTTTAGTTAGGGTGCTCCCAGGGCAGGATGGGAGGTTTCGTCCTACTGCCTGCCTGTATCTGTGCTTTCGTCTTACTCCCAGTGTGCTGTTTTCCCTGCATTGCAGGTGTTGCAGAGCCATGTGATACGGCATAGTTGTGTAAATTTGATTACACATGCTGTTTATTTCTGCTTCTAGCCTAGAGCCTACCCAGAGCCCCCCACTTTCTGCCACTCCACACATTGTACCCTAAACGGAGTCATTTATCATAACCTTTGAGGAGCCTTTTGAAGTTGGTTTTTCCCTTCCTTTTTACAAGCATTTCGAATGTTATGTGAAATCTTGAGTAAAGACACAATGTACTATTATCTTGTTCATATGCTAATTAAGAAGTGTTATCTGGTTAGTGTCGCATAGTTTATAGAACTATTTGTGGTCATTTTGATTTTGTAAGCTGTTCCCTTTCTCATTACTTTTATTTCACAAAGACTGCATCGGTTTTTATTTTAGTTAGAAAAATGTTCATGTTGATTTCATTTGTGTCCACTGAGTTTCAAGTGTACTAACCCTGCAGATGTATTTTAATTATTTGTATTAGGAATACATTTTTTTACATGGACATTAATTTTTTACCTGTATCAGAAGCAACTGGTTATTGGCAGCAAAGGAATTTACTATTCCATTTTGCTATATAGCAGCAACTGATGTTTTTTGTCTTTACTATATGAAGGCACTGTTTCATAAGTTGCTTTATAAGTTGTTATTAACATCATTATCCCCATTTAGACTGGTGGTGAAACCGAGACATCATGTGGTAAAGGAACTTGCTCCAGGTCATGTAGCTAGTAAGTGGCATATTTGAACCTAGACATTTGGCTTCAGAACTTGCACACTTAGCCAGTATGCTCCTCTTCTTCACCATCCCTTGTATGGCCATTTTGAAACAACCTGGTACTTGCCATACTCTCTGAAAGAAGGTGATTAAAATTACAAATGTCAGGCCAGGCGCTGTGGCTCAACACCTGTAATCCTAGCACTCTGGGAGGTTGAGGCGGGTGGATCGTTTGAGCTCAGGAGTTCGAGACCAGCTTGAGCAAGAGCAAGACCCCGTCTCTACTAGAAAAATAGAAATTAATCGGACAGCTAAAAATATATAGAAAAAATTAGCCGGGGCATGGTGGCGCATGCCTGCAGTCCCAGCTACTCAGGAGGCTGAGGCAGGAGGATCGCTTGAGCCCAGGAATTTGAGGTTGCTGTGAGCTAGGCTGATGCCACGGCACTCACTCTAGCCCTGGCAACAGAGTGAGATTCTGTCTCAAAAAAATAAAAATACAAATGTCAGAGTACCTCTGATTTTTGAGCATCAGAAAAACACCCATTAGAAGATGTTCGTGAGACAGTTAAACATGGAGACTACAGCCTTGATCAAACTGTATTGTCATCTCAAGTCATAGCTTGATGATCCTTAGTGATCTCAAATGGCTCTCAATGACACTGATTTTGGGGCCAAGCTGGTTTAGTCAAATGAGTGAGCCATATCTGTTTGTTTGTAATTCTTCTATCCCTCCCTCCATTCATCCTTCCATCTATCCATCTACAAAATTCTTAATGTGCTCATAACACATACTTAGGTGTTGCTTTATCTTCACTGAGGAATCAAATTCCAGGCTTATACTAAGAGAATAAGACACAGAGCTTTTAGAATCACTGGCTGATCACCTTGAGGGGAAACCAATCTATAAGGGTTTGCCAGTTTTATGTATCTACAGCTGTCTATATGTTACAGGGACTCTTAATTAAGCTGATGAATTTGTCACTAGTTGAACTTCCGGTTTACTTTCAAGGAGACTCATGCAGACAATTCCAGTCCAAGAGAACAGCACTTGGGAGTGAACTGAGATACTTGCAGAGAAAATGAGGTGGGAGACCAGTCCAGTGAGAGTAGAGCATTCTGGCTGAGGACTACTAGTGGAAAATGCAGTTAGTATGACTAGGGAAGGTCAGGTTTGTTAGAGTAGATCTGAAACCAAGCATGGTATATGAGTGAAAGTAAAATTCTCTTGCCATTGTATGCAAACTCTGCTTTTGGAGGATGACACATGTGAAATATGTGACTGATTTTAAAACTAATTTGATTGAATTCTGAATTAGAGGAAGCCAAAATTATCCAAGTCTCAGACATATAAATCTCCTGGAAATTTTAGACTAACTCTACCCAGTCCCAGTCAGCCTCTACATTTCAGCAACCCTTATTTCTTTCTTTCTCTGTGTTTACTTAGCAGTGTGCTGCAAATGCATTTATGTACTTCCTTCACTTATGTCCTACTTTCTGTCAACGCCATGAAGTTGTAAATTTGTCCCTTGTAGGAACTGGTGCAGCCCCTAGATCAGAGGTCACTGAGAGAGTGCAGGCAAAAGGAGCAAAATGATTGGGCTTCACGAACCCAGTCTTTTCCTATTTGCTGACTGATGACTTTCCACAACAGCAAAAGGTGAAAGAGTAAAAGAAGAAGGGGAGAGTTGCTGGGTTGCAGGGTGGCAGGGGGAAAATTTGTAGTCTTGGAGGGCATGTGGAGGGTATGGAATTTAAAACCTGCTCATGCACTCTAGGCCAGGAAAGGTAAGGTAAGTGAAGCCCTGGAGAGCTATGGTCCCATCATCTTTAAGTTATAACCTGATATTTTTCTAGAGGCAGGAACATAGTTAGCTAGGGGAGCTAGGAAGAAAGAACAATTTTCCTTAGTGAAATCAAATCATCACTTTTTTAAAAAAGTCATCTTACTAGGTTCTGTTTTTTCTGAGCTCCAGGTGGAGTGTGTATGTATATATAATGTTTTAAAAACTCCATTGTTTATTGCCCTTTCTAGTATCACAGGGTGCCAAAAAATTTGGTAAGTAGAAATTTTTGTGATTGAAATATACCACTTGGGTGTTTGAGTTGTTTTTCTATACAAGATTCACTGTAGTCTCAGCAGAGGGATAACAAAAGCTGAAGGGAGAAAATTCCTTAGCTTGTTTTTTGAATATCGATGAAAGGAGGGCTTTTTTTCTTACAGCTCTGCAGCTCTTGAACGTTGAATTTTAGTATTCTCGTTTGGAGTTTCATTTGAACAAATATCTTTCTTTTCCAACCCATTGTACCAACACCATTTCAGCCACAGTCCTCCTTCTCCACCCCCCCCCCCACCCTATAGGAGGGTTTTCTGTAGGAGGAGTAGGAGGAGGTGTTTTGCTTTCACCAAATAGAAACAATTCTTTGATCTTAGTAGGGTTTAGGCACACTTCATGAACTAGCATTTTGTATTTATAAACAATCAGGAGTGCAGATGAAAACTACTGAAAACAAACAAACAAGTCTTGTTTTCCACTTGGAGTATGGTATCTAGATTTTGAGTTGATAGCCCAATAGTGTTCTGGAAACTATGATCCAAGAAATAGTGGTGTTGATTACATGCTACTGTTTATTTATTTATTAGTAAACTCTTTGTGCAAGCTTAGTTACCAATTGTTACGTCAAATATGTGTATAAATAAATAATATCTGTTAATCATTAAGATGTTATTCTTTAAATAATTTTCAGGTTCCAAAAAGCACAGAGGTAATGTTGTATAAATGTCTTCTGACAGCTTTGGCAGGGTCTTTTTTGTGTGGGACTTTCTATAGGTTAGTGATATTTTTCTCTGCTGTGTTTGCAAAGAAATTAATGCTGTGAAAATTACCCTGCCCCAATTTATGATTATTAAATGAGGTAAACTTGAAAAGAGAACATCACATGGCTGACTGATTTGAATTGTGTTTGCCTTGGTCCCAGCCTCTGTTCCATGGTGCACGCTTGCTCCACGTGATGGGCCCTCCTGAAAACCTTTTATAATTTGCCTTTGCATTTTATGGCAGTTGATGTTCATGGGAAGTTTCCTATAGATCAAATTAATATAAGTCTAATCTGATATTCTTTACAGAAACAATATTATGTTGAAGATCATATTTCTAACCTAAAGCCTGACTTTTTTTAAAAAAATAGAAGTAACCGTTACTGCTGCTTTTAATCAACTGTTTAGTCAGCTGGAAATGATAAATCTGAATACTGTTCAGGATAAAAATTGAAGTATGTATAAATCAATTAACAAGACATCCCAATAACCAGTCACATTGAATTATGTTTAATTAACAAAAGTGTCCTAATAGACTATACAGAGTTCTTGTCGTCACAATCACTGCCTTGTTTTTACTGAAAATGATCAGAAAGTTTTTTTTTAAAAAGCGCTTTTTGCAAAGTAAAGGAATTCACAAAGGATTTCTTTGGGAAAATATTGGTAGGTATGTTGGAGGAGATTTTAGGGGGAGACTTAGAATTAGGACTTTTTGAGAAACTGAATAGAGATTTTCTTCATGCTTTGCTCATTTCCTATAGCAGACAGAGATTTTAGAGAACATGTTATTGGTCTCTCTTCATTTGAGTTTTCATCAGGGAAGGCTTGGTGAGAAACTGATGGTTGGTGAGATCTGAAGGATGATTCTAAGTAGCTAAAGAGAGAAGAGTATTCTATGCTGAGGGAAGCAGTGGAATACAAAGCCTGGGGACGGGAAGGGGCCTGAGGCTCACCTGGAATGGAAAGAAGACCAATGGGCCATAACAGAGAAAGAGAAGAGGAGAGGCTTGGGGCAAGACGAAGTTGGACAAATAGGAGAAAGAGACCAGATCATGTGTAAGACCTTGTGGATCAGAGTAAAGATTTTAATTTCCAGTTTT